>JAHNEJ010000282.1:0-203291 GCA_022559845.1 Amorphophallus konjac
GGAGGTCCATCCAAAGGGGTACTCGCCGCCGGGGAGGACGGAGAGAAGAGTTTGTTTAGTCATGACCGGGACTGGAGGTCCAAGCCAAAGGGGCATCTCATCCGCCGGGGAGGACAGTGAGGAAGAGGTTTGTTAGTCCAATGACCTGGACGGGAGGTCCCAAGCCCAAAGGGGTACTCACCGCCTGGGGGAGGACGAGAGAGAAGAGTTCGTTTAGTCAATGACCTGGACAGGGAGGGTCCAAAGCCAAAGGGGTACTCACCGCCCGGGGAGGACGGTGAGAAGAGTTTGTTTAGTCAATGACCTGGACGGGAGGTCCAAGCCAAAGGGGTACTCACTGCCTGGGGAGGACGGAGAGAAGAGTTCATTTAGTCAATGACCTGGACTGGAGGTCCAAGCCAAAGGGGTACTCACCGCCCGGGGAGGACGGAGAGAAGAGTTTGTTTAGTCAATGACCTGGACGGGAGGTCCAAGTCAAAGGGGTACTCACCGCCTGGGGAGGACGGAGAGAAGAGTTTGTTTCTTTATTTTTTAAATCAATTTTTGGTACCCCCGCTGATGCGGGGCGGTGGCTGGAAATGGGGGGCGTTCCCCTTTTCTGGCTTCTTCTTTCTTCCTTTTTTTTCCTTCTCTTCTCTTTTTTTTTCTCTTCTTCTCTTCTTCTTCTTCTTCTTTTTTTCTTCTTTTTTTTTCTCTCTTTTTTTTTGCTTCTTCCTTCTTTTTCCTTTTATTCTTCTTTTTTGCTCTCTCTTTTTTTCTTTTTTTTTTGCTTCTTCCTTCTTTTTCCTTCTATTCTTCTTTTTTGCTTCTTTTCTCTCTTTTTTTCTTTGCCTTTTCTTTTCTCTCTTCTCTTCCTATTATTCTTTTATATTTTTTTCGAAACCCGACTGGTGGTCAAATCATTTGGACATTAATTACGCACATCCGACCCAAAATGGGGCGAAGAGTAATATTATTACCTGAATGGGGGCGCCGGAGCGTGGTACAGTCGCAAGTGCCTTCCATTAAGAGGCGGGAATTGAACCTCCCCGCGGTGGTTGACAATTACATAGGCTCCGCCTTCGTAGACTTTTTGGACTACGTAGGGCCCGAGCCAGTTCTCGTTTAGCTTACCCTTGGGGTTGGCCGCCATGAGATCTCTTCTCTTGACCATGACAAGGTCGCCCTTCTTGAATTCGCGTTCCTTGACGAGCTTGTCAAAGGCGCGTGCGATCCGGGCCTGGTAGACCTGGATATTCTGTTGGGCTTGAAGCCGCTTTCCTTCCAGACTGGAGAGTTCGTCAAGCCTTCGCTCGGTGTTGGTCTGCCCTTCGGGGACAAGCCCCTGCTGAATGGCGACCCTGAGGGACGGTATCTCCAGTTCGACGGGGACGATTGCTTCCGAGCCATATACAAGAGAGAAGGGCGAGCAGCCTGTTGGGGTCTTGTATACGGTTCGGTACGCCCAAAGCGCTTCATACATTCTTTCTTCCCAGTCCCTTTTGTTAGAGCTAACAGTCTTGGCCAGGAGAGTGCAAAGTGTCTTATTGAAAGCTTCGGCCAGCCCATTGACTTATGGATTGTAAGGAGTCGATGTCCTCCAGTCAATTTTATATTTTTCTGCTAGCCGGTAAACTTTCTGGTTGCGGAAGTGGCTGCCGTTGTCCGACACAATCCGGTCGGGCACGTCGAACCGGAATATAATGTTGCGGCGGACAAACCTGACCACGATTTCTCCGGTGACCTCCCGTAAGGCAACAGCCTCTGTCCAGCGGGAGAAGTAGTCGGTCGCCGCCAGAATATATTTGCAGCCTGTGGAAGATGCGGGTAAGGGGCCCACAACATTCGTTCCCCATTGGGCAAACGGCCAGCTGGGCGCGGTTGGGTGCAGTTGCACGGGAGGCCTCCTGGGTATAGTGGCATGCTCTTGGCATCTCTGACATGACTTAGCGTACTCGCAACAGTCGTTGAACATTGCAGGCCAGTAATAGCCAAGTTTCTTGATTTCAATTTTCATTTTCGGCCCCGCCTGGTGTGCGCCAGCTGTCCCAGCATGGACCTCCTTCATAACTCTCCAAGCTTCTTCAATGGATAAGCATCGGAGGAGTAGCTTCTGTTTGGCATCCGCCACAGTCCGGAATAACATTCCGTTTCGGAGCTCATAAGAGTCCTTGGTTCTGACTAGCTTGATTTTCTCTTCCCTTTGCTTGGGTAGTTGCTGGTACTTGAACCACTGCATCAGGGGGTCTCTCCAGTCAGGTGGGTTGACGGCTTCTGCTGTAGCGACCTCTAGGTCCTCTTCTTCTGGCTCTTCTTCTACCATGCTGGGCATCTGGCGCTGGTTTATTACTTGGATATGGAGAGATCTATCTGGAGGCACTGCCAGTGAGCTTGCCAATTTTGCCAATGCGTCGGCTTGTGCGTTCTCCCCTCTGGCGACATGGCCTATCTCAAGGAGGTAGAACTGCTCCATGAGCCCTTTTGCTTTAGTGTGATACGGGAGCAGCTCAGATTTCCGGACGTCAAACTGTCCCTGGACCTGTTTGACGACTAGCAGCGAGTCGCCGAACACTTGGAGCATTTTAATCTCCAACTGGAGGGCCACCTGGAGGCCGATGATCAGAGCCTCATACTCTGCCTCATTATTTGTGCAGGGCTTGCTAATGCAGCAGGAAGTATGCATGACCTCTCCGTCTGGGGATTTGAGGACGATGCCTGCTCCGGCTAGTACCTTGGCGCGCCCGGATGGGGTCGCTTCTGTTCTTGAGGCCCCGTCAAAGTAAAGCTGCCAGATGGCTTGTTGTATTTGGTCTACCTCTAGTGTTTCGTCTTCAGGTAGTTCGGTGGCCAAAGGGGAGTCTTCGGGCACGGGGTGTGCTGCGAAGAAATCCGCGACGGCTTGTCCCTTAACGGCCTTCTGTGGCACGTAGGTGATGTCAAACTCCATGAGTAGCACGGCCCACTTGCCAAGGCGCCCCTTTGGGACTGGCTGGAAGAGGATGTGCTTAATGGGGTCGGCCCTGGATATTAAGCTGACTTCATGGGACAGCATGTAGTGCCTCATTTTCTTGACTGCGAAGACCAAGGCGAGGCAGATCTTCTCAATCGGGGTGTACTTAGCCTCTGCACCCACCAGTCTTCGACTGAGATAGTAAAGAGCATGCTCTTTTCCCTCATCATTGTTCTGGGCGAGCATTGCCCCCAGTGAATATTCGGTGGCCGCTATGTACAGAATCAGCGGTCTGCCTTTGACAGGTGCCCCCAGGACAGGCGGGGTCTTCAGGTACTCCTTTAGCTGGTCGAACGCATGCTGGCATTCGTGACCCCAGCTGAAGGGTGCATTCTTCATCATTAGTCTGTGGAAGGGTTGGCAGCGCCCTGACAGGTTGGAGATGAACCTACGGATGTAAGCCAAACGCCCCTGCAGGGACCTCAGCTCTCCCAGACTCCTCGGAGGAGGCAGCTCCTGGATGGCCTTTATCTTCAGGGGGTCGATCTCGATCCCTCTGTGCCGGACAATAAAGCCGAGGAATTTCCCACTGGACACGCCAAAGGCACACTTCATGGGATTCATTTTCAGCCCATACTGCCGGAGCCTTTGGAAGACGACCCTGAGGTCACTCAGGTGCTCGTCTCTTTTCTTGGTCTTGACGACCAGATCATCAATGTAGCACTCGACCTTGCCGTATAGCAGCTCGTCAAAGATCTTGGTCATCGCCCGCTGATATGTGGCACCGGCATTCTTGAGGCCGAAGGGCATCCTCTTGTAGTGAAATATCCCTTTGGGTGACCGGAAAGCTGTATGGACCCGGTCATGGTCGGCTATCCAGATTTGGTTATAGCCGGACGACCCATCCATGAAGAACAGGGCCTCGTGGCCAGTGGTTGCATCAATCATCACTTCGGTGATAGGCACCAGGAAGTCATCTTTCGGGCAGGCTTTATTCAGGTCGCGAAAATCCACGCAAATCCTGATCTGCCCATTCTTCTTTTTCACTGGTACAATATTGGCCAGCCATGTGGTGTATTGATTTTCCGCTACGAAGCTGACATTTATGAGCTTGTCGACCTCTTTGCAGATCTGGCTGGTTAGCTCCGGCCTCATGCGCCGGGGAGGTTGCTTCACTGGTTCCACCTTGGGATCAATGGCCAGTATGTGCTGAGTCACTTCGGTGCTGAGCCCAGGCATCTCTTTGTAATTCCAGGTAAAGCAATCCCGAAATTCTTGCAGCAACTTTGTGTATTGTTCTCTCTCCTGTAGGGGCATAAGGGCACTCAGAAAAGTTGGCCTGGGGTCGTCTTCTGTACCAAGGTTGACCTCAATCAATTCGTCGACCGTGGCCTGGCCGCCATTTTCAATTTCCGGCGGGGCTGACAACAAATCGACGAAGTCCTGGTCTTCATTGTCCGCGGGCTCGAGGACGCCATCTTCCTCTTCTTGTTCATCATGACTGGGCATGGAGGCTGCATTCACCTCGCACTCCTCCTGGGCCGTAGCCACCGGGTACGTGAGGTCCGCTGGCTCAGAGGGGCATAGGTCCATCTCGGGCTCCTCCGTGTATTCATCATAGACCGCTCCTGCGGGAGCCGGGGTAGCCGCATCTTCGGGCGCCTGGCGTTGGATGGACACAGTGTAGGCTCCTGTCCTGGGGCTGTCTGCCACGTGGGGGCGTGGCGGGGCTACCATGTAGTCCCCCATTCTGAGCTCATCCCTGTCAATGAGGCTTTGAGCAATGTCTTTGAAGACATAGTAGTCTTCAATGGCGTGGCCCAGCATCTGGTGGTAAGGGCAAAATAGTGGGTCCCCGCTTCTTCGGGTGTCTTGCGGCCTCTTGGACCGTGGAAGGGAGACCTTGCCGTAATGGCAAGCCCAGTCGAAGATGCCCGGGGTCTTCCCTCTCGGAAAGGAATAAGGCTTCTGCAGCTTCTCTTGGAGTGTCAGCCCTTGCCTGGTTGGCCGCTCGCTCAGCGAGCTTGCCATGTCTCTCATTTCCCGCCTTGACAAGGCGGGGGTGTTGGGACTGATGCCTCGGGGCCGAGGCATCTGGCCACCCCATGGGGGGAGAGATCCCTGAATCAGGTCGGCGACTAGCAAGGTCAACTCCGCCAGTCGTGCTTTTAGCATCTCGATCTCCCGTTGCTGCCTGTGGTACAAGGCATACATGACGGGGTCGTATTGAGGGGAATTTGGAGCGTGGCCCATGCTACTGCTCCTTGCTTCGCCGGTCGGCCGAGGTGAAGGTGCCTCGCTGGCGTGCCCTCTCGAGGTTGACACTTCGGAGAAGGAGGGGGTCTTCTCCATGCAGCGGCGGCTGGGAGGCTTCCACAGGAATACTTCTTCGTCTTGTGCCTCTTCGGCCGGGGCCCCGGGACATGTGTCTTGGTGGGTTTCCCGTGAATTTGCAGCTTCTGCGGGGTCGTCGCCGAGCCATGTTGAGACCGATATGACATCAGTCTCGTAGTAATCTTCTAGTGAAAAGCCCAGACCGGGGTGCTTGGTGATTTTCAGCAACCGTCGATCCAGGTTTGGTGGGTTCCACATTCTTTCAAACATTTCCTTTCGGCTGGAGGGCTGGTAGGGAGGAATCTTCTACTTTCTGACCATTCTGGCTGCCTGGTCAATCATGTGGGGAAGTCCCGTAATGGGGACGTGCGGGTCATGCAACTCGTCAGGGAACCGGCAATCATCGTCTTCCCTGACTGGCTTCTCCCCGGCCACATAGAAAATAGTGGGCGGCCCCTCAGAGTTAGGCACCTCGAAGGTTTTCAGTTGTTAAGCTGCTTGGCATTCAATTTCCGCTATCGACTTGACGATCCCTGGCGGGACCCTGACATCTTCTAGCAGGTCTTCAAGACAGAGTGCCCCCGGTGTAGGGTAGATGGCGAGAGGGGCTACCCTGAATACCCCTTCTTCTTGTGCGATAAATGGTACATGTGGTGGAGCCACATAGCCTGGGGGCGGCGGAGGAAACCAGCCTCTTGATTCCATTTTCTTCTTGCCCTTGTCTTGGATGACTTGAGGAGCTTGCTTCGCCTTCTCCAAGTACAGATTAGCATCTGACAGGTGACACTCGAACACCTCGAACGGGTGGAGGTCGGCGAAGATTCTGACTTCCTTTCCCTCGCAGGGGTACTTGATGCATTGATGCAGAGTGGAGGGTACCACCCTGTTCTGGTGTAGCCAAGGCTGGCCAAGCAACGCCTTGTAGGAAGTGCTGGAGTTGATGACGTGGAACTGAACACTGGTGGTGAAGTTGTCAAAGGTCAGGCTGAACTCTGCAACCCCCATGGGCACCTCACATTTCTGGTTGAAGCCAGCAATCTTGACATTCTTAACCTCAACCAGGTGTACGTCGAAATAGTGTTTCTGGTATACCCGGTAAGGGAGTATATTCACCGCTGCCCCTGGGTCGATCAAGACCCTGTTGATAGGCTGGCCGTTCAACTGCCCTTTCATGTAGAGGGGCCTGTTATGGCTGCAAGTCGGCAGGAGCATGTCTTCTTCTGTAAAAGCCACGGCCACTTCAGGCGACATCTCTGTCAGACAAGCTTCAAGGTGTGCTGGGGTCTGGAGGGCGGCTATGATGGCTTGCCGTGTTTCTTCGTTCAGGGACAGCATCTCCCACACAGTGAACCGGGTCGGGATCTTCTTGAGGTGTCTGACTATCCGCTCGGCAGCCCGCACCTTGAGCAACTTCATTTCTTCGGGCTTGCCGGGCCTGCTCCCCTCCTGAGGCTGGGGTGTCTGATCAGGGGACGCCTCCTTTGTGGGATCTGTTGTAGCCTATTGAGCGGGCGGGGCCTATTGGGCCTCCTCCGCTGCTCGCATGAATTCGGCGAGGTTTGGGGTGCCGCTGAATTCTTCCTCTGGCTGAGCAGGAGTTGCAGCTGGCAGGGCTTGGGGGATGCTTGCTTTGCTGGTCGCAACGGACCCCTGGGGGTGCGCCCGCCTTCCTGCTCGAGCTGACAGGAACTCGGCGAATGACGGGGCGCCTTGACTCTTGGTACCTCCGGGGTAGAGACCTGATGGGGGAGGGATTTCGGTGCCTCGGACCTCGGGCTCGGGAACCTGTTATGGCTGTTCCCCCCTGATCATGATGTTGAGGCTGCCCTGAGGAGGGCGCCCCCACTTCCTCCCCGACCTGGTGGCGTGTTGAGAGGTGGACGTCTCAGCTTGGTTCACCTCTACCGGTTCACGGGGTGGGTCTTCTTCTTTTTCTTCCAGGGAGAGAGCGGTGTCGAATAGCGCCGAGAGGGTGTTGCAGGCGAGGGCGACCTCCTTCTTCTTCTTACCCCTGGGTCTTCTCTTCTTCTTCTTCTTGCCTGCTGCAGCGGATGGCTGCTCCTGAGGAGGTTCACCCCACAGGGGAGGCTCTTTATCTGCATCAGCTTCTGTTCCCGGAGCCAGCTCGAGTGATTCGAACTCCTTCCAGGGGACATACTCCTTCAGCTCCACAGGCTGGATCTCGGGCTGTTCATAATCTTCGAGCCCATCAATAATAGCATGGAGTCTTTCAACCGCCGGGCTAGTCTTCTTGTACATCCGCAGCGGGACAGAGCTCTTCTTGTTGTGAGTGAGCCGCCTCATGACCAGCCGAGGGGCCGTGTCGTGGCAAACCGGGTTTATCGGTGGTGGTGCCGGCAAAGGCGTCGCGTCCCTTGGATGAATCCCTGGGGCGGACCGAGGGACGCGTGCCTTTCTATTTCTTCCGGGCATCGTCTGCCAACCCTTTTGATCTTGGGCCGGGGCCAGGACAAAAGCCTCATAAGTGGCGCGGGCACAGGCTTCCGCCCACTCTTCTGGCAACTCTTGATATAGTGAGATCATGTTGACGGAGGAGGCTATGCTGGGCAGCTCGTGTGGTTGCGGGGGGTCTACTTTATGCTTGTCCAGCTCCCCGTCCTTGATTAAGGACTCAATAATGTCCTTGAAGACGTAGCAGTCTTCGATAGTATGCCCGAGCACCCGGTGGTACATGCAGAAGCGCGGGTCATCCTTCTTCTTTGAGTCGCCAGGCCTCTTCGGCTCTGGCAGTGTGATCTTATTGTAGCTGGTTGCCCATTCAAACAGGAGCTTGGACTTGTCCCGGGAGAAGGAATATAACTTGTTTCTCATCTTCTCTCTCAGCGAGGGGCCTTCCCGCCGCTCTGTAATTCTGGGCGGTGGAGGGTTGGCCGCTCCCTTGGCTTTCTCCTTCTGCTTTTCAAAAGCTTGGAAGTCTAGCGCATGCACCTCCGGGGGAGCCGGCTTCTTCTCGGCCTGCCTGGCCCTCTGGCTTGACATGGCTGGGGTGGAGGAGTATCGGGCCAAGAATGTCTCGATCTCCGCTACCACATTGTTCAGGCGGTCAAATGTCTTGACCTCAGTGCCGATCATCCTTTCTAGGATTTCTTTCTTTAAGTTTTGCTTGCAGATCTGCACTGCGTCCTCCTGATGCGGGGGGCGTTTGCACCTCATGCTAAGGTTCCTCCATCTTTTAATGTAGTCGAGGGCCGACTCATCATTCTTCTGCCTTGTGGCGTAGAGTTCAGCCATGGTAACTTCTCTCTCGGCGACATAGAACCTTTCCTTGAACTTCTTCTGCATGTCGGGCCAATAGGCCACCGACCCAGGTGACAAGCCGGAGTACCATTCGAAGGCAAGCCCGGTAAGTGTTGAGCCGAAGAACTTCAGGAGGTAGGCCTCATCAGCAGCCAGGTCTCCCATGACGTTCACATAGTAGCCAATGTGCTCCCTGGGAGACCCTTGCCCGTTGAACTTTTCAAATTTCGGCGGCTTGGTGACGCCAGCCGGCAACTTCCTGGCAGCATAATGAGCCGGGTAGGGTACCCGATAGACGTTGAAAGGCGTCTGATCCCCATCACCCCTCTCGGCCAGCTTCATCTCTATCATCTGCTCGAGCATCAACCGGCTGACTGCCGCCGGGTCGACTGGACTCGGGTAGAAATGAGCGGGCTGTGCGCTCGGGGTGGCTACCACGGTCGCTCGGGGGGCCATAGGAGACCCTTGTGAAGGCGGAGCCTGTGGCGGGGCCACGACTGTATAATGTGCCTGCTGTGGGGGCGCGCCCCCGAGAGGATTGAGGGTTGCTGGAAGAGCTGCCTCTGAAGACTGCCCCCTGTCCCTGGGTACTTCGGGTATAACCTCGGTCTGCCAGGACATCGGGGGCGGTGCGTCCCGCTCACTCAGCTGCTTCTTGAGTGACTCGATTTCTTGCTGGAATCGTTGCATCATGAGCAGCATTGTGGGGTCAGCTGTGGGGAGACTGGGCATGCCCCCTATCTCTTCGGCCGGGGTGTCTTCGGATGATGTCGAAGGTCCGCCGCTCGTGTCGCCGGTAGTGGCCACGTTGGCCGCGAGGGATTCCGCGGGGAAGGTCCCTCCGACGCCTGGGGGTGCTACATTGCCTGCCGCTCTCCCTCTTCTAGTGAGGGGTCCCGGTCTGACGGCCAGTCTGGCCATTTCTTCCGGATCGATAGGCAAGTCGCCATACCGCCCGTGAACTCCTGCCATGCTGCAGGTGAGTGTCTGCCATCTCTTATTCTTATTTCTTCTTGACGCCCTCCTGGACTATCCTCCTGGGAATGTCAGCCTGTCGAAGACCGACCGTCGGGGCGGCGCTTCCTCCCGTAAAGGGGACTGGCGCGGCTCCTCCGGGCGGGTCCTCGACTCCATGCTAGGTGCGAGTTCCCCCCTTTCTTCCTGGAAGGCGGAGGCCATTGCCCCCAGTAGTCTCTGGCGGCCAGCGGGGGTGCTACCCGGGCCTCGGAGGTAGTTCCTCATGGCCTGCTCGATCCCTTCCCACTCCTGGTCAGGGAGAGCGGCCTGGGGTTGCGCGTCGATGGCAGCGGCAGGAGGGGAGTAGGCCGTGAGAGCCGGGCGGGCGGCATTGTGCCGGCGCCCTCGGCGACGGCGATGAACATTCATAGACGGCACCGGGATGACGGGTGCCGGTCGGAGAGTGGGGGTCACTACCTCGACCCTGTCATCGTGCCGGGCCCTCCTGGGGCAGAAAGTGCTGGGCCCTGCCTGGGCCGGTGCAGTGGGCTTGGTCTCCTTAGGCACCCAGACTTGCTTCAATTTAGCCGGTCGGTGAGCCGGCGTCCTCTTTGGTACCCTGGCCGGGGTCGCGGGCGCTGCGCTCTCTTTTAGCTTCTCCAGTCCCTGGAAAGAGTTACGGACTGGGACGGTCGAGACGACGCGGTCCGGCGCCGGTTGGGACTTCTATCCGTCTAGGCGGACTCGGAGGGCTCCAACAGTCATTGACTTTCCGGAGTTGGATATGCGACGCCCTGAGCCGGTGCCGGTGTTATTTCTCCGGAGCCTTCTCCGGTGGGATGTCGACCCTTGGTGGAGCGGGCCGGTAGTGTGGTCCACGTGGTGCACGTTGCAGCTGAGCGTCGTTGCGAGGACGATGTTGTCGCATTCGGCCGCAGGTCGGCCGGCAGCGGCTCCCATGGCCCCCAGGACGGGGGCGTTGATCTGGGTGTCCTCGGGCGTTTCCACGTTGAGGATCTCGGCGAAGGCCACCCCCAAGAAGTTGGGGAAGCCCACGGTGGGAGGGAAACTCCCAAAGGTGAGGGGCACCGCCAGGTAGCCACCTCGAACATGGTTCTGGACGGGCTGAGGGCCGCAGACGACCGCCATGGTTGGTCCCATGATCTCTCTTCCCTTTTTTTTGCATTTAAGAAAGTAGTACAATTAGTATTACAAGAAGGGGGCCGCGGGGCCCCTAATTTCGGCAAAGAGATGAAGGGTGGATCAGTCCCACCGGGCGTGCCAGAGTTGTGGACGCACTTTTTATTTAACAATTATCTTGTTCGTTCGTTGGTTTATTAAGTGCGTGGGCGTGCCAGTCACCGAAGTGACGATTTATTAGGGCTCCGAAGAGTCCATGGTGCGCTCGACCTGACTTCGTCAGACGATTGTGTGGTTCGTGTCGGGACCGAATCCCGTCGCGCCATAAAGGTCACGACGTCATTTACATCCCTCATACGAGGGAATACCCTTGATTAATTGCCGAAATTAGAGGCCCCGCGGCCGAAAAGAGTAATACTAATTATGCGAGAGAGATAGGAATAGATCACACTGAAAGTTGTATTAAGGCCATAAACTGTCGGCCGTGTCGGCCACTCGTAGACCTTTTGTATTCGGACACAAGTCCGTGGCAGCGTCACAATGAGAAAACCGAGGTAGATCCCTCCAAATGTCTGCCGAGCGTGCGGCAATTTTTAATGAAGATTCGGAAGGTATCCGGAACGAGAAAATAAATCCGGTCCGATTAGGGTGTCGGCCCGAGGTTCGATCAAAGCCCGGCCATGTCGGGGGAATTCCCGAGACTCAGGCTTGACCTGAAAGGGCGGCGTCGTTATTCCCTTTTGCCCCGGGTCCCGGAGAGAGAGAGAGGGCTGCAGTGCGGATGTTAGCGTCTTTTATCTGGGACTTTCTTAGTTATATCTTCTGGGATTTCTGATTCGGTGTTTATTGTTTGTTCGTGCCTTCGTGAGGGGTGATTTCTCTTCTTTTATTCATTATTATTATTATTGCTATTATCATTTGTTCTTTATTACCCCTCCCGCCTCTTTTATTGTGATTAATATTGCGCATTCGGAGTCCTTTAATTAGCGTAATTTTTATTGATTTATTTGCTATTGTTAATGCCCTTATTAGGTTATATATATGTGTATGTATATAGTGTACCGGCGAAGGGGATAGGGTGTACCGGGGAACGAAGGAGTGTGCCGTTGGGGGTTGCAAAAAGGCGTACCGCTGAGGGCTAGAAGGGCGTACCGCTGAGGTGGCAAGGGTATACCGCTGGGGCTCAAGGGAGTGTACCGCTGGAGGTTAAAGAGGTGTGCCGCTGAGGGGAGTGTACCGCTGAAGGCGGGAAGTAGGGTGTACCGCTAGAGGGTGAAAGGAGTGTGCCGGCGAAGGGAGTTGGGGTGCACCGCTGGAGAGTGAAAGGAGTGTACCGGCCAAGGGAGTTGGGGTGCACCGCTGAGAGGCGAAAGAAGTGTGCCGGCGAAGGGGCCCATCAGAGCGTGGGAGTGGAGGCTCAGCCAATCTTCAATTTCTTATTTTTTTAAGGCTTTTCTTTTCTTCTTGTCTTAATTTTTATGCAGTTTTATATAAACTTCTTCCCTTATTTTGTTTCGTTCGGTTCAGCCTCCTTTCTTACGGGTTAGGCATTCAGGCTACCGGGTAGTTGATCAGTTCGGTTCTCGTCATGGCGCCGGCAGTGACTTGATTAGTCGGGAGGTTCATTAATTATCTTGCTCGTTTGTTGCCTCCTCCTGCCTCTTTTAATTGTTTATTAGTTTCTCACAAAAAATTCGGCAGCATCTCCCCTTGACCCGGGGCGTAAGGGAGATAAAGGGAACACGCCTACATGGAGTGGCGGAACCCGACAACTGGAGGTGGGCCCCCGGGGGGAGCAACACCTTTAAAGAGCCTCGAAAAACGTGAAGGGAAGGGCTCGGGGGCAAAGCCAAGGAGTGGGCTGCCGAAGGACTGAAGGGCATGCCACTGAAGGCCATAAGGGGAGTGTACCGCTGAGGGCAGCCGGGGAGTGTGCCGGCCAAGGAGTGTGTCGGCCAGGGGTGACACAGTGTGGGTGTGCCGCTGAGGGCAGAAAGGGGTGTGCCGTTGAGGGCAGAAAGGGGTGTGCCGCTGAAGGCCATAAGGGGAGTGTACCGGCCAAGGATAAATGAGGAGGTGTACCGCTGGACAGCCCCCATGGGCGTGCCGCTGAGGGACCGAACAGGTGTGCCGGCGAAGGGTCAGGAAGATGCATCGCTGGGGGATTAAATCGCTAAGTCTATGGGCAAAAAGGGGGGCTCACAGGTTGTTCAAAGAAAGGAAGAGGAGGAGGCTTCAAGGCAGGGGGTGGCCTATTGGCAGCTGGTCGATCGGAGAGAGAGCGAGGGTCTCTCTTCCTCCTCAAGCGGGTAGGCACCCAGAGATGGCCCTGGCAGAGGGTGGAAAGCCTATGAGGCCAAGGGTCATGGGCAAGAGATCATACTCACAGGGAGACCCCAAAAACGCTGAAGAAATGTGGAGACGGAGGGAAAAAATGAACAGCCCATCAAAGGCCGTGAAGACTAGCACAAATCACCAACAAAAATCATGGAGAAACTCGGAGAGGGTGCTTTTATTCACGGGAAGCAAAAGGGCCGAGGCCTTACATGTACATTGCAAAACAGAAAGTGCCCACCACAAGGCTGTGGACAGGGGAAAACCAAAAGAAAGATAGAATAGGGAGGGGGGTAAAGGAACAGAATGCAGAGGAGGGCAGACCCCCCCCCCCCCCCTTAACTCTTTCCTTCCCATTACATCGAACCCTCTCTCTCTTACTCTCGCTTCTTCCCGGTGGCGGTGGTCGTCGGAGGAAGCTCCCGGCAGGGAGGGAGCCTCTTCTTCTTCTTCTCTCTTCTTCTCTTTTCTTCCCCGTCTCTGTGTCTGTCCGTCTGCCTCTTGTCTTCTCCCCCCCGTGTCCTCCTTCTTCTGTTCGAAACGAAGGGGAGGGTTTTTATACCCCGGACCGCGGGAGTCTTCGTGCAGGAGCGTCGAAGCGGGAAGTGGCCCGTGATCATGAGGTTTGACCTGCCCGTCCTGGCTGTCAGTGGACTAGGCCACGTGGCCCAACGATCGGCTACCACTTCAGACGGCTCCACTGCGAGCCAAGGATGCGTAGGGCATGGGCCTCACGTCGGCCGTTGAAAGTGCCTCACGCTGTGCCGTTGAAGGGCTGAACAAGCTTGCCGCTGTAGTGCCGAAAGGGCGTACCGCTGGAACCCCGGATGGGCGTGCCGCTGAAGGGCCTGAAGGGCGTGCCGCTGGGGACCCTGCAGGGTGTGCCGCCGAAGACCCCCAGGGGGCGTGCCGTTGAAGACCCCCCCGGGGGGTGTGCCGTTGAAGACCCCCCCCCCCCATGGGGGTGTGCCGGCGAAGACCCCAAGGGTGTGCCGTTGAACCCCCCCCCCTGGGGGTGTGCCGGTGAAGGCCGTGGCAGGGTGTGCCGCTGGAGGGAGCGTGCCGCTGGAGGGTTCTGCCAGGGCGTGCCGCTGAAGGCCCTTCGGGGTGTGCCGCTGAAGCCCCCAGAGGGCGTGCCGCTGAAGACCCCAATGGGTGTGCCGCTGAGGCTCCATCAGGGCGTGCCGTTGAGGCCCCTTGGGGGTTGGGCGTGCCGCTGAAGGGCTCCCCACGGGGTGTGTATTTGGGGCCCGTTCTGAGCCCGTTGTGAGCACGAGTCATGGCCCGTTTTGATTTTCTTTGGGACCCATGGGCTGTGGGCCCCTCTTGTGTTTGATTTCTCCGGGGTTTCTTCACTCGGCGCCGTTGTTGATGCCGGGCCGAGCATGTCATTTGGATGTGCAATTTTCGGTGTCCACAACTGGAAAAAGATTTAGGGACATATTTAGGACTAATACAAGTTAGGGATATTAACGGGCATGGCGGCCCGAGAGGCCCGTGATCTTGACCCAATTTCAGACCGGGCCCAAGACCCTTTTCGGCTTGCGACTCTTAGTCAGGCCTAAACATCCACCCCGACTAAGCCCATGGGCCGAACTCAGGCTTTGAGTTCGGCCCGCGGGCCTCTCCCGTCATACATATTTTAAAAATCACTTTGTTAACATTGTGCTATTTTATTTAATTAGAAAATAAAAACTCTATTTACAAAAAAATTAAGTAATTAGCATCAATACTCTAATTAATTTAATGGGATTATAGGTTTTATATTATTAAATATATTATTTTTTATTTTTATTTAAGTTTTTGGGCCGGCCTTGGCCTTAGTCAAGCTTTACATTTTTTTTAAAAGTGTCAGGTTCTACCCGACATAACTCGGGCTCGGGTCAAGCTCGAGGTTTAATATTGATGAATCAGGCTCGGGTCGGGCTGGCTTGGCTTAAGCCTGGGCCAAAGTTTGTATTACGATTTCTATTTAGTTAATTAATTTTTAATATATTTTTATTTTTACAAAGACTTTTAAGATAATAATACTGATTACACTTTAAAAATATATGTATATTTATTATTATAGTACATATAAGCTATAGAGATGGATTAGAGACTCAATAGAGACGGAATTATTTCCATTGTCAATGAAATTTTCATGTGGCACCAAAATGAGGCACATCGACAAATTTTAAGATGAATTTTTGATGAAAATTATTCATCTCTTAACGCCCGATATCCCTTCGACGATGGCCCTCAATATTTCCTCACTCACACTCCTCTCTCTCTCTCTCTCTCGTCGTGAGCGTCGTCCACCGCCGTCCCCGCTGACGTTGTCCACCACCGTCCACTGCCTCCTTCTGTCGTCACTGTTGATGTCATCCACCTGACGGTCGGAGCTGCCTAGACACCCCTCGCCGCTAGTAAGTACCCAACACCCTCTCTCTATTTTTTTCTTTTTCTTTGTAGGATGCAAGGCTAGTTGGTTGCAGGGCCGGCGGGGGAGGGGGGTGGTGGTCCAGTGGGGGAGGGGAGGGAGGGGGGTCCAGTGGGGGCGCAAGGGGTCCGATGTGGGAGGGGAGGGTCTCAAGTGGGGGGTCTGGTAGGGGAGGGGCTAGTGTTGGGGGGGTCCTATGGGGGAGTGGAGGGGGCGTCTGGTGGGGGAGGGGAGGTCGTCGGGAGGGGGTGTGGTGGGGGAGGGAATGGGCCGGGGGGGATGGGAGGGGGCATCGATGGGGAAGAGTTTACGTTCATAAGGCCCACAATTACGATGGTAAGTGTTTTTAGGTTCATGTTGTGGTGTTTATATTTTTTAATATTATCTATTGCAATCAACTGTTAAAAGGAAATCAATTGCTTTTGTCGATTTATGTGCATGACCTAGAAGAAGAAGTGATGCAAGCAGTAGCCATACTGTGGTGTTATTATTTAATTTGAAGTTATTTATTTGAATATTTTTTAAATTAGATGTTGTCTTATTCGATATATGCATGCATAGTAATGAGAGGTTTTTTAATTTGATGTTATTTAATTACATGGGGTCTTCTATATGAGCTGAGGTGCACGTGTGCAACTTAATATTACGCGCACCTCAAGAGAGCGTGTTAATATCCGTGTCAATGAACCTACCCGTTCAAGACTTCGTAATTGACGTATCTATTCTCATTTTTTTTATGAGAATGTATATATCTAACTCAAAGTCTTGAATTGTCCGAGAGGATAATTTGCGAATGTTTGATCGTACTTAGGTGATTATTTACTATATGTTTTTGTATGATTTATTAAAAATTTCGGTTGTATCTTCTCACTCTTCTTTAGTGAGAGAATAAATCCAAGTGTGCTTTATTTCTCTCAGAGAAAATCTAAGAGAAATCTTGGGTGTGATTTCTTGTGGAGTGATTTTGAGAGTCTTGTAAAGAGGATTTATTCCTCTAGGGTTGAGGTGTGAGTTTATAATTACACATCTAGTGAAGTTATGTTGATCGTCGTCGCCCGTGAATGTAAAAAATTTACCTTGAACCTCCGGATCACGTAAAATCTTGTGTGTTTTTAGATGATGTGATTATTTCATTTTTCTTTATTTGTTTTTTCTCATCACGTGGATCAAACACTGAGACGGTACTCTAGTCATCAGGGTGATGATGTATTTCAACACACTGGTATCAGAGCTATAACTGGTATCAGCCTTAATTAGTATTTAGGTTCCAATATGTTTTCCTTATCTCAACCTTAGTACGTATGTAGATAAACCAAAGACCAGCGTCACCCCAGCATCTCAGCATAACGGGGCATGCTTATTTCTTTTAATTATTTTTGGAGTGATTAGTTACTATATATACACTATGTATTCTTATTAGCAAAAAGTGACTTTCAAGTTATCGATTAGGAGCCATATAATTTGTGGAACAATGCTTTGATATGCCACACTTTTTATCATTCTCTGCATCATTTTTAGAGGTGAATAACTTAAGTTTGTGCTTTTAAACTTGGGAGTACCGAATGTAAGTTTATTTTTTTACCATCCGATTTTTAAAAAAAAATCAGACGGGGAAAAATAAGAAAAGAAGATGATAGAAAATGTGACATCATATAACATTGTTGTAATTTGTGTATACCATAAAATATTTATTTTTGTTATAATATGTGATACGCTTCAAATGATTCAACTTGAATGTAAAAGGCATGTTTAATCCCCCGCCCCACCCCACCCCACCCCACCCCCACATAGAAAAATTTGCGCAACTCCGTGGCTGCTCTTTCGGTTGCTTGGAACACAACGTGGCTGTCAAAGGAGATATGGGATCACCCATGCATCAAAATGTAGAGAGCACTGTGGACGGTTCACGTCACCCTCCGTGTGAACTTGTAGACATTCTGTGAGCACCATGATTACTTGACGGTTCTCACCGTCCATGTGAAGTTGTAGACGTTTGGGAGCACCACCATGCCTGGTTATTGTCGGTTGTCACCACCCGTGTGACGGTGAATCAGACGTCAATGGCGAGCATCATTGTGCATACATAGGTGATCCCAACGTAACCCAAAGTGAACGTCCGCCACAAGATGGCACCACCGTGTTGCACGAGATTGACTAATAGGTACAAGAGGTTGACATGGCGCGATGTGGCAGACCACACATGCAACCTCTTCGTGACGCACACCAGCTGATTCAATCCGTTCGTCCAAATGCCCAATAAAGCGAATAAGGACCACGTGCGTACCTCTTTCTTATTGTCCACAGTTTGAGAACAAGCACCTTTTTTTCTCTCGAAGCCCAACGTTATTGGCGCGCGTTCTGTTCGATAGAATGCCGCCAAAGAGCCACGAGCTCAGGGTCAGCCGATGCGTCAACATGTACGTAGGAGGCTTAATTACTCTCTCTCTCTCTCTCTCTCTCTCGATCGATCGATAAGCCGTGTGAAACAGGTAATCAATGAGGATCGTCGTAGGTCTTGGGTATGATGGCCTACAACTGTGATGAAGTAATGTTAGGTGTCACACTTTTCCTCATCTAATTTGTTACTCAAAGATCGTATGATCTTATGATTGGATGACCGTGATGAAGTAAGTTACAAGATTTAAGTTTGATACTCCTAAATTTCGGAGCATGGAACTTACATCGGGCTTTTCCAATTCTTAGATTCGAGAATAATGCAGTAGATTGAGCTACAAAAATTGTGATACCCTTGCATTTCTTATTCATAGAATTAGAGTTGTTAATGGGTATCCCATATCTGAGAGTTCGATTTGTGCTGAGTTTTATTAAGTCGAATTAGATATTAAGTTCTAGTTAATTTTACTTTTGGGCTGAGCTTATACCAAATTTCGGGCATGGCCCTTCTAATAGGCTAGATCCTGATTTTGCCATGTTCAAGTCAAAAAAAAAAAAACTCAAAACGAACGTACGTATAAAGATCGATATATAGAATAACAATTGAATTTAGATAACGAATATTGTGTTTAAATAAATAACATTATTTTATCATACATATACATTAATTGATGCATTAAGCTATATGACACATGATCATTTCATTGATAATCTGACAGCCCCGAAATAAAAGAACATGCAGTTCCCACGTACGTAGTTACCTCTAAGAACGTAGAGGATGAATATCTATTTTCAAGAACTTTTACTTGTTAGTCAGATGTTTGCTCAAATCAACTGTGGTCCAAGTGGCTACATAGTTGAACTAGTATTCGTCTGTTTTTTTTTTGTGACGAGTAATTTGACGAATCAGAAAATCTCGGATCATGCACTCCTTAACGACTGAGCGGTGATATAAATAGATCGAGTTTGACTTGGATAATCAATATTTATTATATATGTAAAAATGTTACAAATATCATACTCAAATAATATCTTATTATTTTTGCGGATATAGATATGGGTATATCTATCACGGGTATAGATATATCCGCAGATATTCGTATCCGTCCATAAAACACGAGTCTACATATCCACATTTAAGGAAATGTGAGATTTATGAGAATTAGAAAAATAAAAATTTGATCAATTTTTTTCTTTCTAAAGTAATTTTTATGTTTTATAAAAACGTCCTTACAATTTTAGCGAGAAGTCCAAACTCACAGACTCAACAAGACGGACAACGAGTTAAGTTCATATCAAAATCATAGGACTAACATGCACAATAAGTTATTAAGAGCGGGTTCGGATCGGATATGGATTCGGGTGCACTAAATCTATACCCTATCCGAATATGAAACGGATATTTTAAACATATCCGAAACCGAATCCATATCCGTTTATTCAGATATTACCTGATCTATCACGGATCGAATGATGCGGATAATCAAATTTCCAGATATTTTTGACATCCCTAGATGGGAGTGCCGAAATGGGAGGGTTATTTGTTTTATGACCATAGACGTATCTGGCTACGTGACTTTTCTCTACGCGATGGCATTCGGAAGAAGGGGGGGTTGAGAAGGAGCATTTGTGATGCGGGACGGACCACGGACACGACAAGCTCGTGATTGTCCCTTAACGAGGGAAGCGTCGGACGTGCGCGGTTGAGAAACCGGCAGTGAGCTAGGGTGGTCGGCTCTCTCTTGTGCCCGGATCGGGTCACGGGACGGTAACACTCTCTCTCGCAGCAGTGGTGATATAAATATAAAGCGAGCTAATTACCCTATCATGCTCTCTAGCAGTGGTATAAAGATATATATACGAAAGAAAGTAAATGCCGAGAAGGGAGCGAAAACGATACCTCCACGCGCTCGGCGTGGGGAAGACGGACCCCACCAAAACTCGTACTCCCGGAACAATAATACACGATTGTTACAGCAATGAATCACTGCCCACTCCACGCAGGGAGGTAAAGGGCTACACAAGTGGGTCCGGGAGGACCGAATTCGGGTTGACGGGCGGCTTCTCGCGTCTCTTCGGCAGCACCCGAACTCTTGACTGTGGGGTCCACGTGCTGGCCGGAGGGGCCGTGTGGGACCCGGTGGCACCGCTGTAGTGGGGACACTTGGGGAAGCGCTCCCTGGGATGGCGGCACGCTGGTTCGCCGGCCGGAGGCCGGAGGCCGGACGGCTCCGATCGACACCGGTCGGAATAACCGGCCGCGGATCTACCGGTTCTGTTATCAGGCGCGCGCTCTGGCGAGAACTGACGCTGCGATCAGGCCCGATATCGGATCGACACGAAACGGGCACCGTTGGAAAGCTAACTCGAAATACTTAGATCTAGGACTAGAGAGAAAAAATGGAGTGCTCCAGATCTGGCCTTGACCGAATTTCCAATCTGCTGTTGTACAGTGGCCGAAATCTCAGATCAGCAGAGAACTTTCCTGAGAGTTGGCGTTGACTGATAGGGTAGTTCTCCGAATCTGAAGTTGGGTTCTGCAGCAAAGTTGTGGAGGATCAAGAGAGGAAACCTGGGATATTTTTTATGAAAGGTTTTGTGAAGAATGGAATGTTCTAGGAATTTTATACTGGCAGTGGGTCGGACTGGACTGATGCAGACAGACCAGATTTTGAAACTTGGAAGAATTTTAGAAAATATGTAGGGGTCAAACCAAAAATCAAGAAAATTTTTGGAGATAGGGGAAGGTGGACAGAATCTCTAATAAAATTGGGGGTTCCGGAGAAAATCAAAAGAGGGGTCGAATATGGGAAACTCAGGCGGACTGTCACAGTGAACAGACAGCTGGCAGATCTGGGAAGGGGTTGAAAACCGAAAATGGGAAAATAGGAAAAAAAGGAATTTTGGCGTGAAAATTGCTGTGGAGATGGGGATACAAGATAGGAACACACCCTGAAATTTTCAGATCAAGAAGATGTCAGGGTGGAGAGCAGTAATTCTTGAAGTGGCCTTCTATCTAGCAGGACAGAACCTGGACAGAACTTCCGACGGTGGCTCGATGGCGGCACGAACGGCGGCGGCGGCACCGGAGATGAACTCAGAGATTTAGGAGGAGGAGATAGAGGGGTTCCACTCTAGAATTGGGGGTTGGGGATGAAGAAAACCAGAGGGAGAGAGAGGGGAGGTCTAAATTCTCACAAGGGGGGGGGCTCTTGCACAATGCTTTTTTCACTTTCATTAATTCTAGAATAATAGAAATACATGACTTATATAATAAATAATTAAAAAAAGACCATGAATACCCTTAGATCTAGGATCTGGAGGGACATTTAAGGGACTTCATATTTGATCCAAATAAAATAAAAAAAATAAAATTCCTAATTAATTCTAATGGGGGGACAAGGTAGGTGAGGTAGGTAGCCTACCTTTAAATTTTTAATCCACTTATCTCCCATGTGGTCAATTGACATTCCAACCTTCTATATAGCCACCTAGGATGGTTGACTAGCCCACATGGTCTAGGTGGACCAATGGAAAGGGGTGAGGGTCCCCTTGCTTGGGCCTACGGGAATTTTACATATAAAACCACTAAGACTTACAATTGCGTACCCATATAACACAAGGGTATACATACAAATATGAAAGGACATAAATGTAAACAAAATGCGGACGGTCTTGCCTCGATGTCCCCATCAATTTGATTCCTATATAAAGAGGTGGGAAGTGAAACTGTTGATTACTGAATCTTCTATGTTTGTTTGTCACATAACTTTGGGACATTGAATTCGAACTCTAGAAAGGTTAATATGTACGCATATTCATTCATTGACCTATGAATTGAATTCCAGAACAAGATTCTCACTTAACTCCGTAACTTAATAATTTAATTTTTAAATAAACTATATTTGTACTTTAAAATATAACTCATAAAATTTAATAGCACATCTTATTAATAGATAATTAATAAAGGCTCCCAGATGACTTTGCTTTCTCCCTCGTGTTAAAACATCCTTTACTTTTCCCTCTTTGCCTTTTCTCATCTCTACTTGAAACCACCTACTATTAAACCCTGTTACCATCTGGTTGGACTTTTTGTTCCATTAAAATATTTCAATGAGCTTGTATATTCTGATATCATTTTAACATTGGGATGTTTAATTTTTTGTTCTTATCAATTATGTATTTTTTTATTTTAATCTTTAAATTATAATTATTTATTTTAAAATCTTTACTATCTCTTAACTCTTACTAAAACAATCGTGTGATCTTGGGACCTTAGAAAAGGAAATACACTCCATCGAAAGATATAGAAGCACCGAAAATCTCAAAAATATGTCTGTTCTCTCTCTCTCTCTCTGTTTCTCTCTTAAGGTTATTTTAATCTGGTACTATATTTAGATTAAGTTAACTAAGGTAACATTCTTGTAGGGCTGGCAATGGGTCGGACTGGCTGACTCGATTTTGGATCAGATCATAAGGTCTTTTTTGACCCACGGGCTTTCAGTCCGGCCTAAAAATTCGACCCGACTAGGTCCACAGGTCAAACTCGGGTTTCGAATTCAGCCTGAGGGTTGACCTGGCCCGTTATCCTTTTTTTCTTCTCCCTTCAAATTTTAAAAGTTATTTAGTTACAATTATGTTATTTTATTTATAATTTTATAGACACTTGACATTTTTTCATAAAAACCCAATGAATGTCTATAATATTTGTCCTACTCAATTAGTTTAAAACTCTATTGTGTGTTACCCTCTAGGTCCAAATGTGTGTCTAGTTTTCAGCCCATTAAGTTAATAACATCTTCTTACCTTAATTAATATGGTTCATTATCTAATAATAGAATTAATAGGCTTTCCGATCACGAAAGGTACCAAGCAACACCTCTTGATCCCAAATGACATCAAGGATGAGCAACCCACTTTAGAACCTTTCGATCTACAGACTCCGCACAGCTATAGACCCTCATTCATACAATGTCTCTAGCTGGATTAGGGGATGATTTTACTATCAAACGCTATTAAGTCCTAACTTAATGTAACTCTATACTCTAAATAAGATTATTAGAAAATTCCTTTTCATAGTGAACTTTCATACCTTGGTCAGGGACTTCTGAGTACAACTCCATAGGGCGCTCTCTCTCTAGTTATATACTGAGAGTGATTGATCGCATGTTGTCAACTCAATTATCTTCGTGAGAATTCCACTGAGTCCCAATAATTGACTATACGCGACCACAAATTTAAGATTCCTATGTTGGTAATCAAATACTTAATAGTCCTCGAGTAAGGCATCCTTAATGATTCAGGTTTAAGATCCAACTGTGTTACTGAGAAAGTAGAATACCCTAATTGATAAGTAATATGATAAATATTTAGGAATTTTAGGTCGGATCAGTTGAGAACTCATTCTAGTAATGGACACCCGCACATATATCTTAGTGTCATCACACTCGTGACTATGAGAACAATCACCTCATCATATGAGTGGGTATAATATGCATTAGTCTATTCGGATCTTCAATATCCCATCTTGAAGACCCTATAATTAGGAATATTTTAAACACGTATTTTTGGATGACTGATCTCATTATCAGAATCTCATTATGATTCAATTATCATCGTATATGTTCAAAGACTTCATCACATCAAGCGATCAATGCACATAAAACGATAAGATATACGTAAGGAAAAATGGCATTATTTATTATTAATAAGAATGAGATAATACAAGAAATGAAGTCGTCACAACTCATGTGATTAACTTGGATGGCATACATCTCTTTCAGTTTCATTCTACTTTTTTTTTAATGAAATACATGATTCTGTAGCCCGAGTGCAATTTGAAGAACGGCTTGCAATTGTATGATTTCTCGATGTGTAATTATCTGCGTTGTGGGCAATTCATTTGGTTCTATATAAGATTTAGCCGTAGATATAGGTATACTTTAGGGAAGGATTATCCTCTCTTGGAAGTTGAAACACTGCCTGTGGCAAGCTTGACATTGGCTACGCTACCCATGGAAGAATAATATCTTCAGCTAATGAAGTCTGTTTCGGTGGTATGATGGGCTCCAATAAGATGGACCTCACTCTACTCTTGAACTCTTTCCCCGGGTTGATGTGTCCATCGCCATGTTGATACAGACAATGGCCCAACCGAGCAACATTCGCTGCAGCGGCTGTGAATGCTGTAGGCAAGGAAGACTCCGCAATCTCTTGGTTCATACTGCTCCATGTTTCGTCGATGAGATCTATGATGTGCCTTCGAGCTGCTTCCTCTGTAGCATTATTATCATTCATGTAACATGCTATGGACGAAGGTGTGTCCCACCCCTCTCTCTCTACCTGAAGGGGAGAGTAGACACAGTTGAGTGGATCGATGTAGTGAACATACGGTGATGACCATAAGTTGGATGTTCTCATAGATACATATGGGCTATGGGAAGATAAAATTACCAAGTCATTGCATAGGCGAAAGATTGTTGACGAGAAGCGGATGAGAGGTGGGTATTGCTGCAAATGTTCAAGTTCTTTCTCTGTTATGTCCAGATTCATGAAGAGAATAGCATGAGCAAGTATCACATGAACCGATGCTGACATCCATCCATTGCACATGTACTCCTCGAACGTTGGCATATATTTGTCATTGCACCATTTAGCTTCCATCAGGAATGATCTGCAGAGATCTACCCACTGAAGCATGCAGGGGATGAGCCCATAATTAGTTCTACGGATAAGTGAGGAAGGAAACACCTACATTGGATAGTTTTGGGGGGAAGTGAGGCTTAGAATATTAGAAGAGAGTACTCACGGCTTTCTTTAAATATGGGAGCACATCCAAGCCTTTTTCCCTATGTAGCTCCTGGCGCATGTGGCCTACCGTGCGGAGAAGTGCTAGATAGCATGCTTGCATGTACTGGGGAAGATCGTCGATTGCAGTGACGTCCCATCTGCAGATTAATTAGTTGGAGGACGGAACATGACGTAGGGAATAAAATCTAATTGACAAATTGGTGATGTTTATTAAATATTCATAACAATAATGTTTTCGAGAGCTGGGATTCCACGCTTTGTCAATGGTAACTCTAAAAAATTGTTAAATAAGTAAACATGTATGATATGACAATTTAATCTTTTTTTCATTTTTTTTGAAATTTTGAAGGATATTGGGGGTACATTAATTAATGTTGAGAAAAAAAATAATCTCTTATGAGTCAAGAAAAGAATTAGTTTGTTAACGTGGCTTCGTTCAAAATGATACAAACGATGTTGAGATACACAGATCAAGGGAAACTCATTTAACCAATACGGGACTTGAGCCGTGGACATTAATTGGGTGGAGGTGGCAAGAAGAGTTGGGTCATTTGGCCTGCTCTGATATCATGTTGAATCTAAAAAATCGCATTGTTGAGATACAAAGGCCCAGGGTCATAAGCACATGAACCACAACTCATTTAATCAATACGAGACTATTGTCCAGATACTATTGTCCAGAGGACTATGCCCAAATATTCTAACACTCTCCCTCACAGTCAAGATGGGTCCTCATAGTCAAGATGGGCGATGGACATTAATTGGGTGGAGGTGGGACAAAATTAAAATGAGAGGAAGAGATACTGTATATTTCATATTTTAGGTCTCAAGCTGAAGTTCTTAGTGATCTCAGCTTTGAAGTTTATAGTGTTGTTGGATTTTAATTCTAAGATTTTTGTTTCAACAGCTCTTACGTACGTCCAGTGACAATCTCAATTTTTGGCCAATGGAAAACAGTGATGGGATGAACGGAAAATTCAACTGAAGATTATCTTCGGTAAAAATAAAAGACAACACTGTATATTAAGATAGGCATCTTTGTCTATTGGAAGTTTATGAGTTAGCGCAAACCTCTCCACGGCATTGCTGAACAGCTGGAGTTCGTCATATGTTCCATACTCATCATAAAGATCATCAATTGTGGATATCAGACAACAGACTTGCGTGAGCTTCTCTCTACACGGGGAGAATTCCGGGTCAGGGACAATCCCAATGCTGCAGAAGAAATTCTCCATTATTCTATCTCTCGCAAAGCTTAACTTCTGTTTAAGACCCAAATCCATCCACCAACTGCAAGGGAGTGAAGAAGATATATATCTCAGTCCGTTAATTCTACGTTTTCCTGGATTAGCATTGTGACAAGCATTTTCACAAGTTAGTTAATTAACGTGCAAAGAAAATATATATGGTACCCAATTGAAAAAAAAAAAAGGGAATCTGTTTTGTTGTCATTCATGTGTCAAACTTAATCCTTCAGCAGTTTTTTCAAAGCTTGCATCCCCGGCAGTCTTATTTAATTATGTATTGGGAAGGATGCTTTTCTACTGTTATGCAGAATTGGAAAATCAAATGACATGGTTACTTCATGGTGGTCAATTAATTGAAAGTGATCATGGACATTAATTACTTGTTCCCCTATTCCTTCATATTGGAACCCACACCCCCAAAGTGGGGTGCCTTTTTTGAATTTTGTTTTATGTCTAGTTTTCATTGGCAATCTATAATGTTTAAGGTGGAATGAGAATACTTTTTTTTTTATTATCACAGGGTGGAGATGTGAGCTTAAAATTGGTGTGGATTAATGTAGGCATGGGTCCACGGCAAATCAAATCAAAACACGGTAGAGCACGGTGATAGAATACCCAGTCACGGTGGCCGGCAGCTCCGGTAGGAGGTGTTTTGTGGCGTTCGCCTGAGTTCTTGAGAGAGGGACGGAGATCCGTGCGGGAGGACGATGAGGAGGGGCGGGCTCCGACACTGGAAGGGTTGGGCGGTGAACGCCCTGCAGATGGTAGCAGACAGGGGCTGGCGGTGAAGCTGGCTGGTCCAGAGGCACTGGCTTCCTGGGTTCATCGGGAATCTCACGGGAGGGATGAAGATGAATGACGATGCGCGGTTGGCCCCGGCGGACACCAGTGGTGGACGGCGGAGCCTACTGTGGCGTCGGAGCTGCCGTGATCGTGCGCGGCAGGTGGGGCCAACTGCGGGCGTGCGACGAACGGCAGCCGATGGCGGCCAGGCCGGCGCTGTGCAGGGCCGTGGGCGGCGGCAGGGGCAGGGCGGCCTCCGGCGGTGGCGGTCAGCACCGTTGCGGGGCGGTGGCGTCGCGACTGCTTCCGGTGGTTGATTCGCCTGCCAGCGTTGTCGCGGACGGCGCCGGGGCGGTGTTGCCTCCGACGGTGGGGTTGGCGTGGAGAACAGGTACAGTGGAGGAGGAGAAGAAGAAGAGGAAGGGGAAAAGAGAGATGCGGGTTCGTGGGATGCAGGCGTGACCAGCAGCGGGGTGGAGGGGCTGCCTCCGTCTGCTGCTTCCGTTGCTCAGAGAAGAATGGGGGGGGGGGAGAGGGAAGAAAACGGTGAGAGGAAGGGAAGAGAGAGATAGAGAGGGTCAGGGGAACGGAGGGGGGTTTGCGTCTGCTACGGGGAGGAAGGAGACACGGTGGAAGAGGAAGAAGAGGAGAAGAATGAGAGATGGTGTTTGGCCTCACGGAAGAAAGTGGAGATATCGGGGGGGGGGGGGGTTATCCAGTCTCACGTCAGAAGGAGATTCAGAGGTGATTTGACATCTCATGAGGATAAAGAATACGGTGATCTTTTAATTTTTATCTAATCATTGTTTAATTTTAATTAGAGTTAACACAGCTATTTATAATATCTAATAAAAATTAGATAAAAATCTAAAAATATAATAAAAAACGTACAACTCGTGAGAATCAATTATTAACTAACTAACTAAAAATGAAAGCTGCTCTGAATAAGGTTTGTCGGGTTTCTTGGGTCGCTTGCTGCGTCGCGGCTCACGATCTCCGGCCGTCACGTTCGAGTAATAACTTCATCTTGTGATGGTTTTTAGACAAATAACAGTTGATGGTATGTGAGAGAATTTAGGACTACAAGCTATCCGTTCATCGTAAGATGAGTAACAAATGATCGAAAGGGTAGTTGTTAGTATAAGCGACGTAAGGAGCCTTACGTAACTAACAGGGAGCGAAGTAATTTGAAAGGTTGGATGGGAAAGATGTTAAGGAGGGTCCCGATCGGGGTCGGGAGCCCTCTAAATTAAGGAGATATATAACATGCAGGCAGAAGTGCGTACGCACCTAGACATTTTCTTGAGGTCGCCTCTGTGTAGACTCTGAACCACGTTGAAATCCAGCACGGCCAGTTCATACAGTGCAGGATAAATCATGTCTGGTTTCCTCGCTGACATGGCGAGCAGCCAATGAGTCCGCAGCCGACCGATCCTTCTGTTCAGCGGGAGTTCTAGGGACTGCTTCACTTCCTCTCTAAGAAAATTGGAGTCGATGCCTTCGGCGGTGATGAGGTTCTCCAGCCTTTCTACGGCGGCTGCTCTCGCGGCGTCCAACTTGCGCTCCCCTCTGTGTACGTAGTGTGTTGCTTCGTGCACGCGAATTGCTTCTCTGATGTCGCCGTGAAGGCACACTTGGAAGGAGCCGCCCTTTTCTTCTCCAAACCTGTTGAAGACATCTGAAAGGCCACACGTACTGTTTTAGTTTTCATTATATACATATTTATATATATATAAATATGCATGCACACTCTTGTTGGATGCCTCCAGTGTCCAAAAATTCTTGAAAACAAGAGATATATAAGTCGCTGCAGGGAGGGCGTTGGAGAGAGAGGGGGAGAGAGAGAGAGAGAGAGAGAAATTCTGGAGAAGGTGACAGGATCAGGTGGATCCGGAGTGGTCTTAACAGCGGACGGCAATATTGTCTACGTAAATTTATCTTTGGAGATATTTGTAGGGCACTGTATCACACTTACGCATCTGTTTTTTTCCCGACAACCAATTGATCACTCCGTACCGTGTGGTAGCAGGGCGGACACTACTGGGGAGGTGATCCTCGAATCGTGCAACCCCCACCGGCCCTGTGGGTTGCCGTTCCCCTTGGTTTTTCAGGTCCATCGGTGGGGGTGACCTTGTTGGTTGTTTCGGATCTATTCGCGTACTTGAGAGTTCGCGTGTCGGCGTTTCACAGCGCCTCCAAGATAGCGTTTCTCGGGGATATTGGGACGTGACTTCTAAAACTCCAGTACATATGTTCTACAGTCCCCATTTCCCCCCACGAATGATATCTCCCATGGTCAAATGAACAAAAAAAAAGGAGGACAACCAATTGATCATCAGAATGATTGTTATACACATATTATCTAGTGCAATATTTGAATGATCAAAATGTGATATATATTGAGCCAAATGAGAAGAAGCATGCATGCAGGAACATTGATGGTAGCTAAGTCCCCCACCTTCCGACACTCCATAACCGTGCTGCCTGAGGAGTCTGAACAGAAGAGCCGTGGAAGACAGATCGTCGACCTTTATCACCTCGCTCGGGTCGCTGGCCACCGTCGCCGCATCCAACAGGATGCTGTGTATTTCCTCTTCGAAATGCCGTCCAACACCGAGGCCCTCCAGGAGGTCCACCAGCTCAAGCTGCTGGATTAAGCCCAGCGTGCCGTCGTCCCCGAGGAGCTCCCTCACACCCTGCTTAAGCTTCTCCATCCTCCTCCTCAGTCCCTGACCATCCTGCATTCAAAATGACAACTAATTAAGTGAGCAACCGTGCGTGCTAGCTAGTATCGACCGGCATCAATGTGACATGAGCTGAACACAGATTATTTGAGTGCCACCATGTAGTCGATGCCCAACGATTGTATGAAGCCGTAGTCCCACATGCTTGGCTTGTAAGTGTTCGGCCTCCTCGGTGGGGTGCCCGCAGGGGCGGCCGGCTCGGATCTGACGAGGGCGGGGTTGACTGACTCGGCCAGTCGGATCAATTCGGACTCGAGTTGGTACAACAAATGTTGGTCGGACTCTGATCGACTCATGCCAACTCGGGGAGGATTGATTGACTTTCTCTTTGTCCACCTAAATGGACTCGCAATGACCCGTTCGGTTTGGGCTAAATTGGTATCTTGATGATACGACACGGGTCGATTAACTCGCACTGATGTAGTACGAGTCAGCCAACCTTTGACGAAAGAGAGATCTACATGAAGGCAGCCCATTCCAATAACGAAGGCTCGTCTTCTAGATCTTTGTATTCACACAAAAGACTGAATACTCTGATTTAAGAGAGGAAGAGGGTGCACAAGTGTGAGACACTTTCCATTGCCCCCATAACTGATGAAACATGCCGATACATATATAGGCTGGCAGAGAGCAGAATGTGGGGGCAGCTTTCAATTGTTCACTGTTCTCCACTGCCAGCATGCATATGGAACACATGACCTAAATGAGTTAGAGACGTGAATGGAAGAAACAGCTTCCTGAATGTCACAATTTTGAGAAGAGGGAGCACATCCGCATCCGTCTTCTAAGCCCGACACGCACAGAGAAGAAGAAGAAAAACGAAAATGTGATATATTTCAACACGCTGGTATCAGAGCTATAACTGGTATCAGTGTGAGTCACAACACTTCCCAGGCCTAGCCTTAATTAGTATTTAGGTGAAACAAATTAAGTGTTTAACTTAGTATTTAGGTAAACCAAAGTATTTAGGTTCCAATATCTCAACCTTAGTACGTATGTAGATAAACCAAAGACCAGCGTCACCCCAGCATCTCAGCATAACGGGGCATGCTTATTTCTTTTAATTATTTTTGGAGTGATTAGTTACTATATATACACTATGTATTCTTATTAGCAAAAAGTGACTTTCAAGTTATCGATTAGGAGCCATATAATTTGTGGAACAATGCTTTGATATGCCACACTTTTTATCATTCTCTGCATCATTTTTAGAGGTGAATAACTTAAGTTTGTGCTTTTAAACTTGGGAGTACCGAATGTAAGTTTATTTTTTTACCATCCGATTTTAAAAAAAAAATCAGACGGGGAAAAATAAGAAAAGAAGATGATAAAAAATGTGACATCATATAACATTGTTGTAATTTGTGTATACCATAAAATATTTATTTTTGTTATAATATGTGATACGCTTCAAATGATTCAACTTGAATGTAAGAGGCATGTTTAATCCCCCGCCCCACCCCACCCCCACATAGAAAAATTTGCGCAACTCCGTGGCTGCTCTTTCGGTTGCTTTGAACACAACGTGGCTGTCAAAGGAGATATGGGATCACCCATATGCATCAAAATGTAGAGAGCACTGTGGACGGTTCACGTCACCCTCCGTGTGAACTTGTAGACATTCTGTGAGCACCATGATTACTTGACGGTTCTCACCGTCCATGTGAAGTTGTAGACGTTTGTGACTTGTGAGCACCACCATGCCTGGTTATTGTCGGTTGTCACCACCCGTGTGACGGTGAATCAGACGTCAATGGCGAGCATCATTGTGCATACATAGGTGATCCCAACGTAACCCAAAGTGAACGTCCGCCACAAGATGGCACCACCGTGTTGCACGGGATTGACTAATAGGTACAAGAGGTTGACATGGCGCGATGTGGCAGACCACACATGCAACCTCTTCGTGACGCACACCAGCTGATTCAATCCGTTCGTCCAAATGCCCAATAAAGCGAATAAGGACCACGTGCGTACCTCTTTCTTATTGTCCACAGTTTGAGAACAAGCACCTTTTTTTCTCTCCAAGCCCAACGTTATTGGCACGCGTTCTGTTCGATAGAATGCCGCCAAAGAGCCACGAGCTCAGGGTCAGCCGATGCGTCAACATGTACGTAGGAGGCTTAATTACTCTCTCTCGATCGATCGATAAGCCGTGAGAAACAGGTAATCAATGAGGATCGTCGTAGGTCTTGGGTATGATGGCCTACAACTGTGATGAAGTAATGTTAGGTGTCACACTTTTCCTCATCTAATTTGTTACTCAAAGATCGTATGATCTTATGATTGGATGACCGTGATGAAGCAAGTACCAAGATTTAAGTTTGATACTCCTAAATTTGGGAGCATGGAACTTACATCGGGCTTTTCCAATTCTTAGATTCGAGAATAATGCAGTAGATTGAGCTACAAAAATTGTGATACCCTTGCATTTCTTATTCATAGAATTACGGTTGTTAATGAGTATCCCATATCTGAGAGTTCGATTTGTGCTGAGTTTTATTAAGTCGAATTAGATATTAAGTTCTAGTTAATTTTACTTTTGGGCTGAGCTTATACCAAATTTCGGGCATGGCCCTTCTAATAGGCTAGATCCTGATTTTGCCATGTTCAAGTCAAAAAAAAAAAAACTCAAAACGAACGTACGTATAAAGATCGATATAAAGAATAACAATTGAATTTAGATAACGAATATTGTGTTTAAATAAATAACATTATTTTATCATGCATATACATTAATTGATGCATTAAGCTATATGACACATGATCATTTCATTGATAATCTGACAGCCCCGAGATAAAAGAACATGCAGTTCCCACGTACGTAGTTACCTCTAAGAACGTAGAGGATGAATATCTATTTTCAAGAACTTTTACTTGTTAGTCAGATGTTTGCTCAAATCAACCGTGGTCCAAGTGGCTACATAGTTGAACTAGTATATCATCTGTTTTTTTTTGTTGTGACGACTAATTTGACGAATCAGAAAATCTCGGATCATGCACTCTTTAAGGATTGAGCATGTGACCAAATACAACGTGTGAAGGATGAATCGAATTTGAGACCTCTTATTTTTTGGCAGAAATCTTTCACCACCTGACTCACCCCGGGTCCTCCTACTAATATGCTTTTATCTTTGTTGAGGTGTAAAATTACTCTTTCATTATTTCTAATTGATGAACTAAAACAACTTGTATTAGTCGTGTTTTGCAAGCTGGGAGAGCATAGTGTCATATCCTGTTTACTTTAAATTTACTAATAAAATTATGCATATTTCGTATCCTTATTTTTAAAAGAAAAGTGTCGTTGCTTCTTAAGTATGTTCAATTACCTTATGCATTGAAACTATTTCATGTCAAATGAACAACACATGTGCACTAACTTGCGATTGGTTTGACAGGTATTACTTTTTAAAATACGGAGGTAATTTTCTACTCCTAAGCCCAATAAAACGCAAAGTCCAATTGATTAATGGTAGGCTTGAGCTAGATTTAGATGTCGATACAAAAAGTGGGCTTGGAGCAATCGACCGCAGTTTTTCTTAACGGACCTAGACTTACAAATACAGAAGTGGGCTTAGGATAGATGATGAGCTTTACTTTTAGTGCGAGCTAAGCTTGAACTTAGATATAAGAGTCTGACTTGCTGCACCATTAACAATGCAATTAATTATTTTTATTATTTTTCCCTTTTTTTAGGTCAGTCTCAATCAGACTTTCATGATCCTACAATCCGATCCATGATTAAAAAAATTAAAAGAAAAGAAGATCAGACACAAACTCTCAGTATACTAGGTAGAATGATGCAAACAGCTAACACAGTAGGATATAAATCAAAATAATTTGATTAGTATTTGTATCCATATTTTTTCTAGTTGAGAATCTTCGAGGTTGTCGTGGAGCCAGAGCCACCAGATGTCTATCTTGACCAAATGTGGACTGCTGGGGGGTAAGGACTAGTCTAATGTGATTGAGTTTGGAGTGTAGGTGAGAAGGAGATTCAAGTAGTGTCCAATCCTTACCTGTCACCTATTCAACTAACCCTCTTGAGTTAGTTCTCCCCATCCCACTAACCTCCTCAACTAGTTCTCCTCTAGTAGACAGACACAACATTGAGCAGTGTTGAATTTTTCCGCACAGTGATGCATTTTTTGAACCATTGATTTTAAAACCAGAGGATTACATGGAAATAAATAACAACTAAATCTGACATTGTACGGAAGATAAAAAATAATAATGTATTTAAAATTTGGAGAGCGAATTTAGTTGTACGTAGCTAGTGATCACAGAAATCTGCTTTCTTGTTATATATTGTGATGGTTGTAATGATATGTTTCCTATGTTAGTGCTTAGTATTAGTCGTCGGATTTATAAGGTCTTATGCAAAAGACAAAAGTTAATAGGCAAGATAATAATGTTATGATGTTATAATAACTTATTAATATCACGTGTTCAAACTTTAACTATGCCGCAGGTAGCAAAGGAAAGCTTGGAAGTTGGAGAGAATCGAAACGGGCCGAACCGCAGCCATTATACGGATGGAGTAGCCCGTTGAGGGACACAGGGCCCGCAGTCCAACTCCTGACGCGTCGCCCCGGCCCATTACGAGTACACATGTTCCCTGTAAGAATCTCGAGCGCGCACCACCTCCTAAAAATCCTAATAAATTGCTTGTACTCATAGATTCCTCCTCCCTGTGCATCTAACATGTTTATATCCTGGTATGTATGCACCGCCGTTTTTTTGTTCCCTCCCTGAATTGGATTTTTGATTGATTGGGATAGTTGTATGGATTTGGGCGTTGATGGCCCCATGATTGGTGCACCACACTGAGGTTTGTGCGTTGGGAGTCCACGGAATAAATGGAGATGATGTGGGCAAGTAGAGCAAGCTTTCTAATGGAATTCCCCACCACTTAGATGACTTCATGACATCTTACTTCGTCGTGTGGAGTTAAAAAAGGCATGCCTCTTGGCTCTTGGGTTCCTCTTCTCTCTCCCTTTCAAGTTTTTGTCTCATCAAGGGAACAGGGGCTCAGCTCTCGGGGGGCTTGCTTTGACATGGCAGCGCGGTGCCGTTCTGTCAAAAGCACACCGAGCCTACTTTAAGAAAGAAAAGATGGTCACAGGGAGAGTTGTTACAGTGTCGTAGTTTTTACTACACTCTATTTGTCATTTTAATCATAATAAAAAAGTGTAGTATTGTAACATTTATTTAATCTGCAAAAAAAAATGAGAAAAAAAATGAGGCACCCAGCATCTCTTCTTGGCCCTCCACGTTGTTAGAGTGCAATCGAAGTCTTCTTTTGGACTACCCTTTTTCCACCCTTTCAAGGGTGCATGCATTGGGTACTGCCCGTCGGTGGAAACCAGGAACTCAAAAGAGACAGTAGCCTTTGGTTTGACGATGAAGGTCTTCCACCGATTGGAGAGTCGGAGGAGGGTTCACAAAGGTAAAAAAACGTAGCTCAGAGTCAAAAAAAAAAATGTTGAGATCTCTGCACTGTCACCAAAGTAATCTGTGATATACCTTGAAGTTTCTGGTTAAAATTGAGCTGAAATCGACAGAAGAACCTCGAGAGGAAACTTCGAAGCAGGGAACGTACGCGGCAAGGAACACGGCGTGTTCCTAGACCCAACGTCCGACCACGCCACTTCAATCTTGATTAATTAATTCGCGGCGGGGGTACTGGGTTCATATCCCCCCTCCCCCTCCCTCTCCCCGGAATCTAATCTTCTCCGATCTCCAACGAAGAAGAAGCTTCTTAAATTTTGTATTCTGTTTCCAAGACGTTAAGCGCCGAAGGGACTGACTTCGCTGGATGGGACTGCAGGTGTGGGGAGTAGAAGAATGGCTTATGGAAAGACTCTTCCATTAAAAGAACACGAAAAGAATGTCTAGTGCTACGTACGGGAGCTGCGAGGCAATCACAAGCCCCCCATTATCTAGTAAAAGACAGGTTTAAACAAACCCAATTAGAACCATGCACCATACCAGGGCCGGGCAGTCTTCCTCTCGCTAGTTGTAGGGTATTGTCATCACTGTTGCATAACAAAAGAAAGCCGCGCAGTCCAACAGACCAAATTATGTGATGTGACCACAACATTGGTGATCGATCACCGGGGCCCGTGGACATTGGCCGGTGGGATTCACGTGCCCCATGCATGGTTTAATTTGCAAATAAAAACCGGCAGAGGTTGAACATGAGATGTGGCCATCAAAATGGAAACTTTTTTCTCATTCAATACTTTGTTCCTAAAATGTGATCAGGATAATTGATTAAAAAGATAGTGTCCTGAGATATTAAAACTTAAGTCTTAAAACGAGGTACTAGAAAAATGTCTTAAGACATGTATCTTTGACTCTTTTACTTTGGACTTATGTTTTTTGTCGATTGAGATGGTACGTCTCAACGTATTCATCGTCTCAAGACATTAACTCAAATCTTGTTCATCAATTAAAAAGATGACGTAATGAGATATTATAAGATAGATCTAAGACTCATGATTCTTTTATTGTCTTTAAAATATGATTAAGTGTTTTTAGGATAATATTGCTCTATCGTTGAATTAGAATAACATTAACACATGAAAATCATTAATATTTTTTGTTCTATTGATAATTTCAAGATTATTTTTTCACACTGTCGAGACCTACACCTCATCGTGTCTTAAAATCTATGAGATTTATAAAAATTTCCTCACAACTGTCTCGATACCTTTTAACGGTGAGTATGTCGTCGGCGCCACTATGCACATGGGTGGGGTGCGATTCACCGATCTTTCCCAAGAGAGTTGGGGAAAGAGGGTAGCCTTCAACAGATTTGAGATGCAATTTACCTGACTAATAACAAAACGTCAGTTTTTGGTGATTAATTGCATGGTGCTCTGTTCGAAAGAGCTGGGACATTTCTTTACCGGTGGAACTGGTTGCCCTACACTGTATACCTAGAACATCTCATGTCCCAGACTCATCTATACATAATTAAATACCACCGTCATGACAAGGTAAATGTGCTGTTAAATATTGCAAAGTTGTGAATAATTAATTTGCGGGACGGGGTTAATTGTTCTCTTCACACGTACTGATAGCCCAACCCCATGGCTTTTGCTTCTTCTCTTGTGACCTCGGCGACATCTCACGTGAGTAACCATTTCCTAGATCTGTTGTCACCGCGCGTGCGATGTTGTCACTGATTTCAACTTCACATGATCTACTATTAAATTTTTAATTCACACCATCAAATCTTTTATACTAGCATAATTATAACTATACATGAAAAAATATTCAAATATGATATCAAAAATCTAGATATTATATAATATAAAAAATTATACCATCTAAACCGTTCAATTTATGTCCATCTAATAATGCATAAGAAATAAATGTTAAAATTATATGATTTTTAATTTATAAGTAATTTATTAATAATAAAGAAGATTTAATAATATAAATTAAAAATCTTAAATTAAATGATGTGATTTTAAAATCGATGACACCGATCTTTTAAGGGCGCACCTTAATCCACGCTGACGATCCTTAATTGTCGACAAAGCAACCCATACTCTACTCGGGGCATGGGAAAAGCTGATCAGAAAAGTGACTTCAGCACTACTGTACTTCCAAGGTTATCACCAATATTTTTAGTCGACACTTTCTGTTCATTTAGATATGTCGGAACAGCATCTAGTTAGCAAGTTTGCAAGCCTTCGTCAAAACATTAATTACTTGGCCACTTGGGTTGTTCTTATAAATATTGTGGATTATTAATTTAGCTCACCAAAGCGCTCTTCCCCTTAAATCGGAAACTAGTAATAAAAAAGAGTAGGCATTCCGACTATCCATACAAACCATCTCGATCCACCTTTAAAATCTATTCCCTTTCTCTGGGATTTTTTTAGAAAATCAGTGGGAAAAAAATCTACTCATGTTTTTCCTCTTTAAAAACCATTTTTATCTTACCATCTAACCTATTGATCACATTTTATCAATATATTTTTTAATTTTCACATGTTCATACAAAAGTTTTATCCATATATTTTTATATTCCCTTTCATTTGCCATATCCACTCTCTCCACCTTGTCCTTCGGCATCAAGCATGCAGAATTTTCGCACGAGAGACCCAGCGTCAAAGCGGTAAATCCGAGGTGGGTGAGCGTAGACGGGCTATGACCGCGACCGAATCAAAACGAGTGAACCGAACCCCACGCACTGCCTGCGTTGCTTGTACGGAGGGGATGGGGGGCCGGTGAGAGACACGAGGAATGATCCGATTCCCCAAGCCCCATGGCCCATGCCGGTTACGTCATTTTCACGTGTGGGAATCTCGAGGCACGCCCACCCATGCCAAACGATTCCTCACTCCCCTCGATTTCCAACCGGACTTGGCTCATTAGGTTCGTCTACTCCCTGTGTAGTATTAAATTAGATGGCCGAAGTTTACGTGATTAGTTTAGTTACTTCATTGTCAGAGTGACTTGAATGCTGTGAAAGATATCTTGACACATGTCCTTGAGCACCGCTTCATCGCACGCCGTTGCTCACATTGATTTGATGACTGAATTAACCATTCCATTACGTCAGTTAATCAGATCCCATCTCCTTGATAGAAATTGCAAAGAGGACCGCATGATGATGCTAATTCCTGGTCAATGGATAGACATCATGGGCTTGTTTAAATTCCCATCCCTAGTTTGGAATTATACATGAATGTGAATGTCGCTTGCATTCGGGAGTTTGGTTGTCTATCCCCTTTGATCGATGGACCTCATGGGATAAGTCCGGAAGAAGGGTTTCTGAGATGATGCGAAACGTTGCATTAGAAGAACCCTATGATACACCTTGGGCAACGTAATGCACCTTAATTTGTCCATGCCCGGAGGCTGCAAGAATGTTTCGCCGGGCAGGCTCTTTTTAAACATGTTCCAATGAGAAATTCTCCTTTTAAGTTGCAAAAGCATTTCTCAAAAGAGTACCCTCGGTAGAAGGTTGCCGAGGAGTACGTTTTTTCGTGAGCAAACGACGTCAAGGGTGCGAGAGCCGCAACAAGTTTAAACGAAGAGGGGTTATCTCTCTCTACCTTGGTATATAACATACGACGCTTAATAAAGTGTCATGTTCCACGCGTTAATATTATGTTGCAGTTGGATTTGTACTTTGAAAGGGCTTAAGTAACATATAAATAAAGGGCATAAAAGTTAAATTATAATCTCACCATAGTTTATTGTTGTAACTTAATTAGTTTAAACTTATTTTGAGAGAGAGCAAGCTTGGAGGGCACGACAGAATCAAATGGGGGCGAGCTGACCCACCCACCAGCATCGGGACGCGGTCTCCGTCGCTTATACGGATGGAATGGGCCGGTGAGAGACACGAGGCGCGTTTTCCGACTCCCAATGCCCAGGCCCATTATGAGTACGTCACTTTATCCAATTGAGAGTTTCGAGACCGCGTCCCCATCCCCCCTCGTGGGAAACCCTAATTATAATAAATTATTTGCTCTGGCATACAGCTGGCTGGTCCCATGCATCGAACGACAATTAGTTTATATGTCGAGGGTAGTCGGAAGAAATACCACTGTGCCGTGACCAAAAAAATAGAAATGATAGAAGAAACAAGCACAATGACGGGCTTTTCTTCGGACTCGTGAGTACGGCCATCACGGCTAACTTCTGTTTCCTCTGTGAATTTAATTTTGATGGGAAAACCCGAAAGAGATTCGAGCCTTGATAGCCCTATGGTCGGTGGATTCTAAAATGGTGCACCGATCACATGGAGATTATGCGATGGGTCGTCGATCGACAAAAGTTTGTATGATCCAGAAAATTGAAATGTATGGGGGTGGTGGTGGGGGGGGGGGGCATGGGAGAGAGAGTGCGTGCCACTTTTTGTGAAGAATTATCATACAGTATATAGCCCAAGTGCCCACCCATTCAATCAGCATTGCGTTTATGATATTCTGCACAGTAGAGTGGAATTTAAGCTACGGCTTTTTGGGTTTCGTTTCTCTGCATTTGATGTGTCAGGCTCGCTTTGGCAATAAGGGCCTTCCCTATGGATCTGAGAGTTGCATTACTGAGTCAAAGCACACAGTATGCTCAGAAAAATGGATTACTGTCTGAGATCTCTTCAAGGTCACAACTCACAATTACGCAGATATATATGTTTCCTTAAACGAGAAGATAGAGCCATCTATCAGTTCAAGGGCACAGTAAATGGACAAGAGTATTCTCTGCATGGGGCACGACGACGATGGCTATCATTTAACAGGGACATTAATTAACGAGAGTCAAATGCCATTGGGGATGAATAGGTACACACTACTGAAATCTAATGTTCAGTTGTTAGATTCCCTACGCACTGTCTAAGTTCCTCTCCTTGTCATCTTTTTTATACACATAACTTGGTTACAAATCAGTAAGTGGAGTCGTCCTGAATAGCCAATCTCTCAACTCATGTCCTACTACGTTGGATGGCACATGGATGAGAATCGGGTGTCCACAAGAAGTATAATTAAGAAGAAACCATTACCCAACCTCAATGGACAGCGATGGCCAGCAAGGAATCAAGTTCCCATCTTCGGATGTGTGCCCTAACCACCCACTAGCTTAATTTTTGATCCAGTGTCCATGGACTTCACCATTGGTGGAAGCTGATTGGAGATGGCTGCAAGAAGTTCTTTTTTTCCTTGGTGGCTTTGAACGGTACGTTAGTGGATTAAACATACATTAGACGACTGGACAGTGAGGCTCTTAGGGCGTGTTTGGGCACTCTCTTTATGGAGGGATTTTTTCAAAATCCCTCTAGAGAGAGAAGAAGCTCCTTTTAGGGCGCTTTTAGAGATTGTCAACTCTCCCTCCTTTTCTTCCTATATATCTTTATATCTCGAAATCCACCCCAAAAAAAATTTGATGGGACATTGTTTTATTTGGAAATAATTCTAAAAAGTGAAAGATTTTAATGATTGGAGAGGGAAAAATCCCTCTCCAACATATGTACCAAACGCACCCTTAAAAGGCCACATGATTAATGAGCATAGCCAGCCACTATTTTGCAACAAATCAACTTAATTACCCACATGTGGTGTGTGGCCTCTTGAAAGAATGGCCATTCTGTTTCTGCATAAGTGAATTTTTCTAATGACTACCTACCTCTGTGGGGTTGTATGGGTGCAAAGGTCGCCCATTGACTCGGCGAATGGCTATATTCTTTCCTTTTCACTTTTGTGTACGTAGAATATTACACTTAATCTGGGTTGATGAAGAGCCCCCACATGTGCATGTCTCAGTGAAACCACTCTTCTTCTATCTCAGATGGCCGCACACTTAATCCTAATGTTATGCAGAGGTAGGGGGGCTTCAGCATCAAGACTCGTATATATGGCTCTTCCCTAGCACGTACCTTCCCCGTTGGGGAAGGCTATGTCCCCCATCTGTAGAAGAAGCTTCTTCTTGGGGAAGGAACATCGGATTCCCTGAGGTTTTTACAGCCCCATTTATTAATGGAGATCGAGGGGTCTGGTCCGGTGTTGGGTCTGGTGGCGTCCCGTGCTCCATGCCGCGCCTCCCTCCCGGGCAATTAATACCACATCGCCTTCACTACAGTGTGACCACTTGGCCCACGTGTGAGGCCCCATGCAACCGATGGCGCATCTCCTGAATTGCATGCCATGTAAATTTATATGACCCTGCTCAATTAGCAGTAACAGTACTAGAAGCAAGGGCTATATTTTTTTTGTGGTTTGGGTTGGGGTACCAAAACCCACACCATCACTGCCCCTATTATAGAGTATCCAAGTTCCCAGTATTAATACTGTGGCTTACTGCACACAAGTCAACTGCTCCCTGACCCCGTCTCTTTACTTTTGGTCAGGGCATTACAAATGTCTTCTCCATATAAATAACATAGAACCTGAACAGGCCATGTGCCCCAAGTCCAAGGCTTCAACATCCCACCATAGAAAACGTGAATAAGGCTTGGGGAAATGGTTTTTAAGAAGATTTGGGTTCATGGGTCCTTGCCCATGCTGCACGAACACCATTAATGTCCCCCAGAGACGTTCATGCCCAGGGCAATAGTGTTATCGGATTCCTTCTGCATGGCACGGGCGCCCATGATCCCCACCCCAACATTTATTTGTCCCGGACATCTTTCCCGGTCCCGTTGCTTGGCCCCGCGTGTCATGGTAATGGAAGAGGCATCCACGTTGGCTCATATCCTTCAAAAACCCATCACTAATTTTGGACGTTTGGTGGGTGTACTGGCATCGGGCAAGCTACAGGGGGAGCAGTATAGAAGGTTAGGTTCTTCCAAAACAAAGATTGAACTCCCTGACACCTGAGCAACCTCACATGATCTCTCTCTTTCTCTCTGAAGGCAGTAGTTGCCTGCTTGTCTTCAAGTGAGGATTGAGGACTTCAAAAGGGAGAAAGCGTGGCTATATGTACAAGATTACCAGGGATGCAGAAAGGACAATAATTATAGCTGTACAAGGAGCAGTCCAAATTTCATTCATCCATCAAAGAAGCTTGCTTTCCATCACCTTTACTTCAAAAAGGGGGCCAAAAGGAAAAGAAGAAGGCTATGTGACATACAGTGGGACCAATTGCTCGATATCACTGTACAAAAATTTGTCGTGAAACATGTAATATGGAGTTGGTAATCATGAGCAGAGCCTGGGCAGTGACCTGGCGCCACTGGGGGTTGATATCCTGGTCTTCATGATCTTTGACATCTGGGTTTGCATCTTCCTGCACAGCTTCTCCAGTTCCATCACCCTCCACTGCATTCCTTGGAGATGCGCCTTTAGTTTCTCATTCTCGGTGGAGAGATCCAGCTTCTTTGCGTACAGGATGATCTGTTCACCCTCATTCAATTCTTTCCCAAGACTTGGGGTGCTAAGAGGAGTCTTGTAGTTGTTGGTGTCCTGGAGCAGGCTCTTGAGTTTGGATTGCTGAGAGACGAGGGCCTGGATTGCTGTTCTTGATGGGAATTTCGAATTTCGTGCTAGGTGCTTGCAGGATTCTGACGAGAGCTTCTCGTAGTTCATGGCGCAACAGATCTTCATCTTCTCTTCTTCAGATAATGCAGGATGGACCTGCAAAGAGTTGCACCCTGACTACTTCAGAAACCATCCGTATTTCATCTTTATGTGTTGCTTAAACTTTCAAAAAATAAAGAGAAAACAAGAATGCAATATTGTGCAGTCTTTTTCAGACTTCTTGCCAGTGCATTGTTCAGCACTGAGTTTTATCATATTAATAAGACAACCTTCTTCTCTCCATTTTTGAAGTCGGCAAGGATTACTACTCTGGTAAATATCTTCTAGGAAAAATGTTTAAGCAAATTATGTTTTAATGTCTACTTTGTTTCTCCTTAGAATCATAACAAGGAATGATTTAGTTTTTAGACCATATTTACTCTTTTATAAACTCATTGAAGAAAGTTAGATCAAAGAATATTAGGATTTGGACATTTCAAATTCAATTGCTACAAAATAAATATAGCAAGAAGCTAAGAGACTTTCTCTCCAATAAGCATGAAACATTTACCTCCAGGTACATGACTATTGCCCGGTAAACACTATCATAAGAATCTCTTGCAGCATCAGGCAGAGCCATTGTTAGTGAGACAAACTTCTGAGGCTTCAGGCATGGATCGGGAGCAACCTCAGCCAGATACAAGTCCATCAGAGTCCCCACTCTCTTCAGCCGAGCTATAGATGTCCGCCCACCACTACCAAGGAAAGATTTTAAGAATCGCAGGACTAAATTCACATCATAAAGGTTGCTCACACCAGGTGGGGAAGGAACAAGTAAATTATCCAGTGTGGCTTGGTCTAGCTGAAAGCCGATCATGCTCTCCAGTCTGCCTCTGCAACATTTAGTTAGGTTCAAACATGAAGATAGGTGGAGGATCCCAAACAGGCCCTTGCAGGGCACAGAGCTTCTATCGAGTGAATAGAGCAGATCAACAACCACTTCCATGACCTTGATCTTCTCTAGAGACGTGGCATTAGAGAATCTGGTTTTGAGGTAGTAGAAGAGGAACCTGCAGATGGTGTTACGCTCGACTTTCCGAGAAATCATTGTCTTGGTGATCTTCTGGATGACATCCACGTTCAAAATTGTGAGGTCTTCAAACCACCATGCTCGGTGGCAGGTGTTCTTAGTGCTGATAGTACTTCTCGTATCGCATGAAAATCGAAGGCCTGAGCTCTCTGGTGAAGAATTTGATGGGCTTGTGTTAATGGAGGAGACTATCCTTCCCACAAGAGCATCCAACACCTTCTCTAAGATGCCAGTGGAGCTCACCACAGGAGAGAGGTCCTGGCATTGCCTTAAAGCATTCAGAATCTCAGGCCAAGACCAATATGGGATTCCCTCAATGGCTTTCCCAGTCTGTTTGATCAAATTAGGGCAAGAAGAGACATCTTCTGTCATTTCCATGAAATGGGCAGCACAGTGGAGGAGGCAAGTGTTGGTGGGAGTTATTTGGATCTTGCCATGGCTGTAGCAGAACATTGCCACAAGCTCAAATGCCTCCGGCCCACCCGGTAGGTCATGGAATATAACCTTCAGTGTCCCAGTCGTCGCTGTCACCGATGGCTTGTTGAACAGCTTGCTTAGCCTCCTGGAGAAAGATGATAGAATCCTCTGCAAGTGCAAGGGGAAGAAGCTATTAAGAAAACAGATACCTGTGCACACATAGCACCACCATGGCATGTATTCTCTGATTGAGAAAAACGAAAGGAAAAATTGTCATAACAGAGAAGAAAAAAAAGCAACCCAAGATAGTTAAAGAGAAGAAATTAACTACCCCTCAAGAGAAAAAAAAGACGTTTGAGGAATTCCAGTCTCCTTAAGGCAAAAGCTTTCAGTTGCCGCCAGCAGAAGCATTAAACCCGTGAAAATGGAAATGAACCAGATGACCAGAAAAGAAAGATCTTCTCCAGAATTCCAGCAAAGAACCAAAAGCTGGGCTGTGAAGAGTGGGACACAGGCATTGAATCAGATCAACCGACCAAAGAAGAGAAACCACAGAAGCGGAACCATCTTGTTGCAAAGTGGCAAGGAAGCCATTAACAACGAGCATGGGGCCATCTTTCTCAGAGATAAGGGTGAAACATGAAGAGATGGGAAGGTAGGAAGGTTGAAGAAACCCCCACATGGGATCACAATAAATGGGAGGACATGAAAGGAGGCATACCCATCAATTCAAGTGCCCTTAATAACTGGCAATAAAGGCTTTGACATCCAGGAGGAAGACAGAGAAGATGCAGAGCAGAACCCCACATTCCACCAGAAATAAGGGGGTATAAACTTGGTTGGCATTACGAACAGGTAGCAGAAAACCCGTAGAAGAAAAAGGAGATAATTTGGAGAATATTGCATTCAAGTCTTCACTACACACACAGATGTCGAAAAATTCCCAATTTCGGTACGGGCATAGTGGAAATGACTGCCCAACAGAAAAGAATTGGACTCCAGCCCCCGAGGCTTTTCAGAGGGACTTGGGAAGAAGCCAGAAGAATTGAGAGGAGAGATGGAAGAAGCGAAGGAGACAAACGGGTAAGATCAGACAGCCATGTATGGAAGGGAGCACCAAACCAAGGACCCAAAACTTGAAGGACATAAAAGATGAAGATTTTAACAACCAGTTGGGCATCAGCTTCCAGAAAGAAGGGGAAAAAACGGTTGGACAAAGAACTAGAGGGGAGGAAGGCATCCCAAACCGTAATTTCTCAAACTTCTCAGCATGAATAAGAAACAAATGATGCCATGCTCAAAAGCAGCTCAATGGAGACAACCCCATTAAAGTAAAGGCGGCGAGGACTCAAAATTGTCCAGCCCTAAGAGACACAAAACGTCGAAGAACATATATAACATATGAAGCCAAAGAGCAGAACGTGTTACCTTGTTCACCAGGAAAACCTCTTCACCATTGACGTCCACCTCAAGATCGCAACCCAGCTCCATTGCTTCCGGAAGGATACTACGGAGGGAGAGCCAAAGATGGCAACTTGGAAGAGCAGAAACAATGGAAAGGCAGCCTCCTCGCTCACACCAGAACCAAGGTGGAGAAGGGGATGATGATGGGGCCTGTAAAGGAGATGGAAAAGAAGAGGGAAGCAGAGAGCCCCAGTTATTCCCCGAGGGGGATGAAGACAAAGGGAAACAGAGCTCCTCTGCTCAGTCAATGGAAGGTAGCAGAAGGAAAAGGGTGGAAAAGAAGGTGCATTTCCAGCAGAGAAGGCAGCAGGTCGGCAGGAGAGAGGGGGAGTGGGGTGGGACTAAAACTATTGAGACGATCCTCAGCACTGGTTTTGGATCACTGACACTGCTCTGCAAGTTTTCCCCCACTGTTCCTATGATTAACAAAATAAGAAGCGCTCTCCAGTGTCACACTAATGGAGAGCTTTCAGCTGGAGAGGGCCTTTTCCTCGCCAACTTTACTCTCTCTCTCTCTCTCTCTCTCGGGCTAATGCTTCCTTACCTCCCCACCGAGTCCCAATTCCTTCCCCCAAAACAATAAACAACCAAGCCCTGACCAACAAACATCTTTCTCACTTATAGTGCGTTGCTTTCCCATGTGAATCCTTGGATCCCCAGGAGTGCCCCTCTCCCATCTGCCCCCCCCCCTCGCCATGAAGGGATCCTCCCATCTCCTCACTCCCTTCTCCCCATCACGTCCCCGTTTCTTTTTTCGATTATGGGAAAACTGAAAAGTTGCTTCTGAGTGTTCGTATATGAAACCCCCCCACCCTCTCTCCCTCGCTGTAAAATCCTCCGCATGCCGAAACTGTCCTCTCCATGGGGTTTGTGTGTTTCCAGCCAACAGGGCCCAATGGATCATGGTGATTCTCCATTTTGCCCACGTTCACCATTCTCTCTCTCTCTCTCTCTCTCTCTCTCTCTCCATCTCCATCCTATTTTAGAGAAGGATCCAAATCCCACCGCACTTTCCACCCTAATTTGCCTTCTGAGGCTTTCTGTCATCCAACATTTCTCCTTTCATCCCTAATCATCATGATTCTTCTCACCTTATCCCTATCTTCGCATGTCACTGGTCTTTCCATTTGCCATTACCTTTGCCAAGAGAGGATCCTCTGTGGCATACAAAACCAACCCATCAACCAACCCGACCCATCTTAATCTTTAGTAGGTGGTGCCTTTACCTTTCCCTAGCAGACTACAGCATTGGCAGAATCGCCCCCCCACAACGCAGCAAGACAGTTGGCAGGAAAAGGGGCAGACCCAAGTCCCCCTCCGGAGCCATAGCAAAAGATTTGAAGCAGCCAATCTGTTTTGATATCCGTTTTATAAGTGCTTGTACTGCTAAAATGCTTTGATGGGTTCCCCCCCCCCACCCCACTGTCAAAAGTTTGAACTTGGCGAACGGCCAAATTGTGGATGTGACCTTCACACAGCTCCCACTGATGGTGACAGATCCAGTGCACTGGTGCCCGACAAAGAAAGGCAAAAGGGCTTGTTTGAAGAACCGTAGTTTGGTTTTCTCTTGGACAAATATGGTTAGGGATGCATCTCAAAATGTGATTCATCGGTCTAGTTGAAAGTTGAAACTGAGCTCTCAACATCTCATTGTTGCAAGCTGCTGTATAGAAAGTCACACCCACGCTTTTACGACCTTGTTCATGTTAAGAAGAATGCTCTTTTTATAATATTTCCATGGGATGCTAATACCAGCATGCAACACTTCTTTTAAAGTGTGATAAGTTACACTAAATTCTTATCACCTGATCTAAAGATTAGACGGTGAAATTTAAGATGACTTTCGAGAGTGAAATTTATATCGTATGAAAAGTTATATTCAATGCTATAAAAATTAAAAATTATCAAACTTAAATTCTATGCTCAACGATCATACGAGTGTGACATATATATTGTAGCACTCAACATTTTCAAATGACACAAGTACATCATGCAGCCCTCTTTAGGATTCAAACACTAAATAATAATTTTGACGTGGGTAAGGTTCGCTGACTCAATGATCCGTATCGGATCGAGATCGCTCTGATCTGGTATTGTATGCCCGAGTCGCATATGACTCGGGCTGACTCGGTCGTCTTCCACCTCACTTGGTAGACCTTTCTTCCTCCATCTCGATCCGACAGCTATTTCTTCTCCCACCCCGACGCCCTCGCCCCACCCCCAACAGCCCCCCACCACGGCTGGCAACATCCCTTTTGGTCAGATCATTGTCGCCACCGCCGGATCTCATTTACCACCGTCAGATCCTCACCATCACCATCGGATCCTCGCCGGAGCGCACCTAGAAGATCACAGAGAAGGATAGAGGAGGGAGAGCGACTCGTTGCGAGTCTATCGAATCATGTCTCGAATTTTCGTAGATCCGCCTGAACTATGGATGTGGGTGCGTGTGTAGACTGTAGAGAGCGAGAGGGTGGCACAAGAAATTGTTTCAGGGGCCATTAAGGTACCGCCGGTAACAGTTGAGTTAACTGCGGTGGAAACTGGTCAAATGGCATTATGGATATTTTACTGAGACGAAGGGGGCCATATTGACATTACGTGAGCAACGTGGGCTTCCCCGAAATCCGACCGCTGAGATTGCATTGATGGCGAGTTTGATTGATCATTACACAATCATACCCTCTGCCCCTTTCCTTTCTGCCCCCTTTTCTTTTCTTTTTTTTTTAAATTTTTAAAAGGTCCCGGAGATCCATGATGTTGTCGCTGGAGGCTTGGAGCATCACCGATTTTACTCAAAAGGCCTCGAGCTTTCTGAAAATGGCCAATGTGTCCTTTTACGCCTGAAGAACCGGGTTCAAAAGGCTGGGCATTTCAAATCTCTTTATGGCCTTCTGGATAAATGTTTCACTTTGCTAATTTAACTTTTCCCTCTGTTAATTATCTTCTTCGGCAGCAATCGGGGAGCTTGAAAAGCATTCACATGGTATGATGGTATCAAGACTTGACCAGATGTTTCGCTTTTGGGATTAGTCAACGCTATTGATCTTTTAATTAGGAGTAGTCAACAATTCCAGAAACTTGGGTGGATGCTAAATTGTTATGCTATATTCAGATAACTTCAGTTAAAATATTTTAGGGTTCCTATGGGGGAAAAAAAGTAAGAAACATAATTCTGAGAGGATCTGCTGATGCTACCATTATCTGAACAATTTCGGATTAGCGCAGCTTACAGCTATATAGGCTAAGGCTATCACCAAATTCTTGTATTATAATTTGAAGGTCAAGCTAAAGATTTGGAAGGTGGGAGTATCTGGACCGGGATGGAAGGTTGTCCTTAGATGTGTCACATCATCTACACGAGCATTAAACAATTACAGAAGGTAAAAGAGTACAATGATATTAAGCAAACTTTCATCTAGGCGTGAAAATATTACTTGGGTTTTATAAGTTTTTGATATTTTTTTCTTAAATGTTTTCATAATAAGTTCCAATCTATGTTCCCGAATGCAACCTGAAGTTTCAATTGTAATTAAGAAAACTTTCGCGTAGGCATGACAGATCATACAACGGGAAGTTTTGTTAAGTTATAACCTCGTCGATTGCTATCAAACTATGTCTCAAACATTGTTTCAAGTCAGGATGTATCGTTACAAGTTGGTGATTAAACTGCAATGAACATAAAAGTAGTGTTTTAAGCTACAGCTACGATCTAACCAACAAGAACTGCTACTCCCATAAACTGACACAATTCATCACTAATAAACATAGATTAAGACCCCCTGACTTCTAGGTCCTACAGTTTACACAAGCCATGTGTTTGGACGCCCTTGTCGCTAGTGGTGACCTACCGGTCAAAAACTGACTTCGCATTATTTCCAAAGGATTGTCAGCTTGAAAACTTTTACTCAATTAAACATGTGAGTTGGTGTTGTATTGGTTGAGCCGGATGCACCTTCAATGATTGAGTTGCTCATTTGTGTCCTTTGATTTGAACTCTATTAATTACTTTTGTGCAGATTGTCTTATATTGAATGATTAGATAGGATAAATATGAATGTAATGTGGAACCTTGTCCAATTTTAGTATTAAAACTTTGAGTTGGATGGTCTATTAATTTTATCGTAGTTTTAAAACTAATATTTATATTTCTAAACCACACTCTGTGTTTATCATTATTCATGTAATGGAACTCAAATCGACGTGCAAATGAAGAGACATTTTAGAACAATCCAACATCTAGTGATAATCTTCTTTACTTCTAAGGCTTTTAGTTGGGTGACTCAATTTCATTAGTTCTCTTGCCTTCTATACATATATGAATGAGATGCCCACCCAACTTGTTCTTCTAGCTGTCTTTGCAAAAGACATCGTGAGTGAACGGGTTGCACATCATTAACAGTTTAACCAAGATTCAGATGCGATCTTACTTGTAACTCATCCAACAGAGACAAAACTCGAGAAAGGTGTCATTCACCAGGGAGTCTTGTGACCAGATACGATGGGTAGGCTTGCAAGGAATCATTAGCTTCTCACAACAAGCCATGAACAAGGACCCCTTGTTTCTTAGCACCAAATTGCTAGCTAACTGATGGAGAAAGAAGAGATTTGCTAATTTTAAAAGGAGAACAGATGCCAAGGAAGAGAACGAGACAAGCGTTGCGGTAAGCCGATGCCAACAGCGGCAATGTACGCCATGGGTCGTTGGGATTAGTTTGGACAGAGGAGAGCTGCTGGTTTGTAGACCTAACGCGACCAAGCGACGAGGACAGCCCACCGGTCTCATTTATTCGCCAACGATCGCCTGGGACACATTTCAACAAACAGCTGAAGGACCTGGACGTGAACGCGCCACCCCACGGCCTACGGATGGCCTATAGCGAACACGCCAACAAGTGTCCTGGGGACCCATGAGCGAATCCGGGTAGAAAAGAGGGAGACCCACACGCCCAGATTAGCAAATGGTTGCTCCGGAGGTTTCCATTCTGTCTCTTCAAGATCTGCTGCTTGGTGAATTATTTTATAAACACCCTCTGGAGAACATGCAGTGGTGAGGATGGCTGGGAGGGTGGGGGGTGCTCTCCCACATCTCGCTCCTTCGTCTCATGCAGAAGCAAACACGATCATGCGCCCCTCTGCCGATTCCTGAACCAACCCCATCATGAGGAAAAAGAGAATTAAAAAAAGACAATCTTTTTCACACCCGGTATAGAATAAAGTTAAAATTTTACAGTGCCCAAAATTGAAATTTGAAAGTCGAAACATTTACACTGCAGGTGCTACTAATTAACCACGTTCCGAAGCAACAAGACAAGGAGAGACGTTGTTGTTTCATATGCCTTGGGCCAGCATTTCGGGGTTTGTGATGCCATTCCAGGATTAATCACTGCTGCTGCCGGATTCTGTTAACAAGCAGGGAGGGTACGCCATGATGCTGCCTTCCCCTCCTGGGGTGAAGGGTCGCAGCAGATGCCTGCGGGCTTTGGAGGGTTCTCACCCTTTTGTCTGCTTCCATTCCCCGAAGCCCCTGTACGCAGGTGGACTGGAGGGGGGGGGCGTACTTGATGCTTGTTGCTTGAGGGGAAGAGCTCGGCGTGGAGAAGACACCGCGGAATGGGGAACCCGAAGAGACTCCATCATCGCCGTCACGGGGGGAATGCAGCAACTGGCCTGCTGGCGTGCGGGGCCGGCAGACAGGACCCTGACGTTTCGGATAAGCCCGCGGAGTTTAGTTTGGTTCGTCTCACCCGACGGATGTTCTCATCAAAAACCTGGGGAGTACGGGCTGCCGATGGGCCAGGCCAGAAGGGCCGACCAACGCCAAGACCAGACAGCTTGTCAATGGCGCTGGCCCAGTCCTGAATGCCCTTTTTCCCAGCCCAAGCCCGGCTAGCCAGAGCCCCCGCCTTAAAGGCTTGTGTGCGGCAGAGCGCGCGCGCGCGAGAGAGAGAGAGAGAGAGAGAGAGAGAGAGAGAAAGGAGGAGGAGGAGGAGGAGGGGCATGAACTAGGAAAGAGTGCTCTGGGCCAAGCTTCGGTCAACAGCTACAAGAATTCAGGTTATCAGGCATTTTGTTGCAACATGTACACCCCTGATAGAGATCGACAGATGGCATATATCGAATTGTAAACGAAGAACCAATGGAGCTTAAGGGCCCAGTTCGACCTAAGATGCCGAGTCCAAGCTTGATTCAAAGAGGAATACTCGTTACAAATTAAGGTTTGGACATAACAACAAATTAAGGTTTGCACATTGCACTCTTGTTGCAAACTTTCTTAATATTTAAATTATCTCTTGTGTGCGCTTCCATGGATGGCCGCCACATGTCCCCGAACAAGGTTCTACACTGGGTCTCAAAGAATGTGAGATTTGCACGAAATCATCATCATAACAACCTGATGCCAGCGTTTTTGCACCCCTGCACAGCGTCACGATTTCTTCCACTTTACCGTAACGTCTGCAACCTACATTATCACATCAGATTGACCGATCATTTTAGAAGGTATGGAACCAATCGACCCCGTCACCAAGTCCTTCACTCCTCGTCTATAAAAGGGGGTCTCAGCGGCCTCCTCCAGGTACGAGAAAAAGACTAGGCAATAGGGCAATGCCCATCCTTCCACTGTGAGATTAATTCTAGAGGAAGGTCCAACGCTCCAGCCTCAGAGTCATGGCCACACTGTCTTGTCTTCGCCTAGCCACTCACCTTGTCTTGAGCTATCTCCACCTCTTGAGTACCTCTCTCTCCTCTTCACTCTCACTTCCTGACTTAAGCATCGGAGGATTCTCCCAGAGATACCTCACCTTGGTGAAGAACTTTTGTGCAAGTTGAGACTCGACAAGATACACTCAAGACGGTGGGTGGTCTCACTACCAGAAAAAGCGGGATTTCAGACGGATATTTCAGATGGATATTTTTCCGTCTTAAAATCCGTCTGTATTTGTGACGGATTAGTTTCCGTTACAAATTCCGTTGTTATTAAAGACATACTATATTCCCTCTGAATATCCGTCTATAATTAGAGACGGAATATATTCCGTCTTTATATCCGTCGTGATTTGGGACGGATATTCAGACGGAAATAATTCGTCTGAAATCCGTTACAAATATTTATTACCTCTAGTGAAATTTTCCCCCTTCTTCCCCCCTTCCCCCGCGACGGATCGAGCTTTCCCCCTTCTTCCCCCCTTCCCCCGCGATCTCCGTCTCACTCCCACTCTCCCTCTCACTCTCTTTCCACTATCTCCTTGCCGAGGAGAGGTCCACCGGTGCCGTAGTCGCCGTCGCGGCTAGAGCCGCCGTCGCCATCGAAGCCTTCCTTGTCGTCATCATCGCCGCCAGAGCCGCCCTCGTAGTCGCCGTCGAAGCCTTCCTCGTCATCGTCGTCCCCGCAGAGCCGCCCTCACCGTTGCCGTCAAAGCCGTCCTCGTCGTTGCCGTCAAACCCGTCCTCGTCGTCACCGTCGGTGGCGCGTTGTCGCCATCCTCTCCGGTCTGGTAAGTCCCCTGTAACGACCCGAGAATCCGATTACCGGGAAGGCCCGATAACCCGAGACTCGCACCGCCACCCACGAGTCCGAAGACTCGGAAGGGTTAAAAGGATGGTGTGGAAACTACATAGTTATCACAAGTAATTGCAGAAATTAAACAGTTATGATATTAAGCAGGAAATAAGATAACAATTTACATGGTCCACAAAATAAAATAACCACGACAACAGTCCACGACTAGTACAGTGACAAGAAAGAAAAGTACAGCTACACGGGACATCCCCCGGCTCAGACCTCTAGCACTACCTCTGGGCACCCGCACCACGCTGCGCTCCTGACGCGCTCCCCGAAGGTGGCGTCTCACCTGAAACACGGTGAAAACACGCAGGGAATGAGTCTCGGAACAAGACTCAGTAGGGATCACTCGAACCCTACCTCGCAAAGTGAGAAACAACTACTCTAGCGGTAGGAGAGTACCTCGGAAAGGAAAGTCATGTACTCTACAAAGCAAGACTCTACGGCACGCAAACCGACACACGTGCTACGAAGAGAAGACCGAAGCTCAACGGTCACCGACAAACCCGAAGGTCGGAAACACACGACTGATAGTCTGACACTCCGTACTCGACAGGAGTACCACCCACTAGAAGCACAGCCGGTAGCCTCCCCTGACGTCTTACACCGCACCGCAGGTGAACCGCCTGACGTGGTAGGTCCTACCCGAGGCGCAAACACCGAAAAGTAACTCACAACAAGTGACTAGCTGGGGTCACGCCCGTCGACGTGGGTCCAACCGCCCCCAACCACGTGTGCACACACAGACCACGCGTCCTAGGTCTGGCCCTCTGACCGGTTTTCCCCCGCAGCCGGACTCTGGCTACGACGAGGGGCCTACGGTAACCGGTCCACAAACTGTCTCGAAAGGTGGGTGCCCGTACACCACTCCCAGGTGATACCAGCACCGCGTATTGGTGGGCTACGACTAGTGGAGGGTCGCTAAAGGAGTAGACTCTCAAGTCACAGAAAACAACGCCCAAGCCCGACAACGTGTGGGAATCACCCCACGCACTAGTCCCGTCACACGGAGACCACGGTCGGAGAAAAGTAAGGTTGCCACCCTCATGGGGCAACTCAGGAAGTGGCGGTCTACCCTCAGACCGTCACTGCCAAATGGCGGTCCACTCTAGGGCCGTCACTTAAAATGGAGGTCTAAGGCGGACCGTCACTCAACACGGGGGAAAGGGAAGTAACGGCCCAGGCCCAGCGCGTTACACGGATGTAACGCGCTTAGCCTAGCGCGTTACACGCCCCTCCACGGCACAGATTCAAAAAGGGATGTAACGGCCCTGTCCGGGCGTGTTACTCACATGTAACGCACCTGGACCAGCGCGTTACATGGCCCTCACGCCTGGGGTAAACACAGGAAGTAACGCTCCTGCCCCAGGGCGTTACACGCATATAACGCACCTAGAATGGCGCGTCACATGGCCTGACCCCCAACGGTCAAAACCAACGGTCGAAAAGCATGTGACGGCCCAGCCCAGGGGCGTCACTAGCAAACGGCGGCCAGTCGCAGGACCGTTACAGCCCTCGACCCCAAAGGCCAACACCCAGGGAAGTAACGCACCCCTCTAGGGGCGTTACAAGCATGTGACGGTCACTGGAGTGACCGTCGCTTGCCCCAGAGCACGCTACGGCGGGAAAACCCCAAAAACACCAACCACGCCCCCGTACCTCCACCGGAGAGGGGGAAAACAAGGGGGAAGACCCCTGGGGACCCCTAGCATGCATCTAAGCCACCAAAACATAGAATCATGGGCTAAAACCATAGATCGGGCGGCTCACCCCCAAAACATGGAAAAACCCCAAAAATGCCCAAACATGCCTGGTGAGGACACACGGCGCTATCCTCGACGGAGCACCCGGCACACCGCTACCTCCTTGTGGCTCGGCGACGGCGGCACCTTCTAGTTATCTTTTCATCATGTTTAGGCCATGTTGGGCCTCAGTCTGGACTTGCTCAGGCCTTGTGGGTCTTGTCTTTTGGTCCCTGCGTGGACATCTTATTGTTTGGGCACTTATTGGGCCATATAGTGGCCTATTGGGTTGCTTTGTGGGGTAATGGATCTTGTTATTGGGTCAGGGGCTTATTGAGGCTTGAAGCCCACTTAAAAGAGGCCCATTAGGGTTTAGGGGGCGGCCCCCTCCCCATCTAGAGGAGGAGGAGGCAGCCGCCCCCCCCCCTTCCTAGTTCTACTAGGGAAGGTGGGGGGCGCTCCCCTCTCCCTTCCCCTTTTCCCCTCTCCTCCTTTCCCCAACTCCACCCCTTCCTTATCCCACTTAGATTCCTTTCCTATTTTCTAAGCTTGCTGAAATTTGGGCCGCCTTTCTCTCCTTGGAGCTGGGCGCACCCCTCCCTTCTAGTTAGATTAGGGTTTTCCCATCCCCTATAAGTAGTTCTCACCTTGTACCGATTACAGTTTACACATGATTTTGAATACAAGTGAGTATTGTGCAAAGCTTTTTGCGCCCTTCTCTCTCTCTCTCTTTCTTCTCCTGCGACGGGAGAACGGTGGGGTGTGACGCCTCAGCCCTCGGTGGACTCCGGGGTTCCCTCTTATCCTCATCTTCTTCCTCAACGGTTCATGTGCGTGATTCCAGATTTCTGCCCCGACTTGTAGCAGAGCTCGCGCCCCCTTCTTGGACGAGTTTTGCCACGATCTATTTTCTGGAGATACGTCTGCGGATCAGCTTCGCGTCGGCGCCGGTCTTGCATCAATCGGGGATCGGCACTGCCCGTACCGATTTTCTCCGCCGACCTGCGCCAGCACCACTTTCTCTGCTCGCCCAGCGGGGAGGCCCTGATTGCGAATTTTCCCCAGGCCTCCACGCTGCGTCTTTTGCGCTGGTTTCTTCAGGGTTCGTGGATCTCCGAGTTAACTTTCCAACGCCGCCGACGGCGTTGCGTTTCGACATCGTCACCGTCCGTGGCGGTCGATCTCGTGGGGTTGCGCCAGCGTGTCTGCCCAGTCCGCCCAGCGAACCAGTCCTGACTTTCAACGACTCCTGCGGCTCGCACCGGCGTCGTCTGCTAGCGCCATTTGGCCGAGGGAGACCTCTGCCAATCAGCTGTCATCACCAACCGGCCCGGACTTGTTCGGGCACCAGAAGGCCGATTTCCAGATTTTACCGACGGCGTGCGCAGTTCTGTGTCCACAGAACCTGATCTGACTTTCAGCAGCGCCCACGGTCACCACCAGCGGATCCAGTGCGCCCCCTTTGGCCGGAGTGTTCCTCCATCAGTCAGCGACGCGTCCTCTCTGACGGTGCTTCAAACGGGCGTCGTATCAGCCCGTGAGACCCCCTCCGCTCAGGCGCGCGCGACACCGGTTTCGGCAGCGTTGCACCCGAACCTCCTCGCGGCCAACCCGTCACCGAGTGCGGCCCGTCAACCCGTGTCCGGCAGTCCCGAACGTATTGGTTGTAGCCTTTTACCTCCCTGCGAGGAGTGGGCCACTATTGGGTTGTATTTTATTGATCTCTGGTGTATCGGGGTTGTTGGTTCACGGCCGGGGTTCCTTCCCCACGCCTAGGCGTGGAGGTACGCGCTCCGACTCTCCTCCTTTTGCTTGCTCTTTTAGTATGTGATTGATTATGCCGCGTGAGAGAAGGTAGGCGTCTAGCCACTTTTTGCCATCACCGCGGATCGTGAGTGAGAGCATCCATCCCTAGCACTAGTCGAGCACCGAGCTAGGACTCGACTCCCCTTGTCTTTGGAGGTTGACTATACGCCTAGACACGTGCGCTTCCCTCCTTGGGACGGCCGAGGTCGGAGTTTCTGTTGAGAGACGTCCCTCATTCTGTGGGATATCACGGTGGTCAGCCACTTGGCGACCCTTGAGCGTGCTACCGCTGGCCTGAGTTAGAGTCTTTTGTGAGTCTTAGTCCGTGTCGGTCCCCGTCCCGCGTCAAATTTGGTATCAGAGCTTAGGGAACCAGTTTGTTCTAACAAATTGGGGTCTTAGGTCATTTGAGTCTTTAGGTTGTCTAGGGTGCATTTAGTCTCTTAGTTCATCTAGGTAACGTACCATTGCATTGTCATTTTAGGTTTGTGTCTAGTTAGAGTTTTACCCTTATCTCGTTGAGTCTTGCATGTCCAGCTCCCCGCCAGCCCCATGGTGGTTCCTCGTGCCCACGTGTCAGATTGGTCATCCCTGTTGGCCCGATTCGACGCTCTTATGGCACGACCCGTGGGTGTCGGCCCTACCACTCAGTCGTCGGGAGACCCGATCCCTATACCGATGACCGAGTCGTTTCAGCGCCCTGTCATGTCCGTGGCCATCCTACCTAATGGGTTGCATACGGAGATCGACTTCATCAGTAAGGTTTCATATAATTGTGTCTCACAGGATATTGTTGAGTCTCTCTCTAAGACTGGGGAGATTGTTCTCCGTGATGGTTTAGCTTTTATCGAGTTTCAACGGTGGTTTGGCCCCGTTAAATATTCCGATGGCGCTTGGTGCAAGATCAGCACACTTGCTGGTCCATGCATCATTTTAGGGCGAACTTGGTTGGAGGAAAGAAGTGCGACCATCGACCTGGATAGGAGGACCTGCACCTTACACCCATCTCACCTTCCCGGTGAGTTTATCTTCCATGACGGCGTTACGCCGACCACCTCCATGTCATCACCTGGGTTTGTTCCAGTGAGTTACGAGGCTGAACAGGAGTTGATTGAGGAGTACCTAACTGAGGTTGAGGAGTTAGGGAGTGATCCCCTCCACATCATAGAGGACTCCGTTTTCCCTCCCGAGAGAGAGGCTTCACCCTTAGACCCTCATATAGAGACATTCTTACCTTCCGAGGGTGAACTGGTCATTGGTGAGTCTTTAGCTAGCTGGCTAAGGGAGGGTCCACTTCTAGATGTCTCCATTCCTCGCTATACACCCATGGGACCAGCCCTCCCAATAATACCCCTTAACTCCTTTCACACCACTTTTCGGTCCTTCTGCTTTCTTGAAAATGTGAAGGACTTCCTTAGGAGTTTAGATTATCAATGGGAGTTGACTTATATGTTGACCTTAGGGTCTGACCAACCCTATAGTCATAGCTTTACACTCCCTGCTTTGGGGTCTATTACCTCGGTCTACACCATAGGACATATCACATCCGAGGTCCTTTTATTATTTCCCATACCCGTGGAGGTTGATTTTGTCCCCGCTTATGGTTTCACGGTCCCGAGGGAGGAACCTAGCCTTCCTTGCCTTCCTTATGAGCCTCTTGCCCCATACATGAGAGTGCCTGAAGGTGATTATCTGCACCTGGGCGAATGTCGCACATGGGCAAGTATAGTGAAGGGACCTGTCGGGAGGGGTCATCATTTCTTTGACCCTTTCGATCCCCTCCCTAGTGAGCCTCTCGACCCATATTATTTTCCCCACCTTGTCGAGGGGGTCCACTATCATACACCACCTAGGCCTTCTAGTCAACACCTCACCGTGCAGGCATCCAGATGCCCGAGCTTAGGAGGCCAGGGACACATGTCTCTTCCCCATGTTTCACCATGTCCATCGTCATATAGGGGAGATGTCATGAGTAAACTTGGGATTATTCATCCTTCTGAGTCTACCATATGTCATAGGACACATGTGCCTGCTAGGTTCTACTTTGGTTGTCCAGGCCCTCCCCATGTTGTCAAGTCAGGTAGACGTCATAGGCATGTTAGATCCATGTTTGGATGTCCAGGACCACCACTGCATTCACATAGGTATGAGTCAACACAGCTAGTTCGGAGTCTGCATCATCACCACCTCGAGGCCAGCAACGCACGTTATAAGGATCTAGCTGATGCGCACAGACGCACACGTGAGTTCCGCGAGGGAGAGTACGTCATGGTCCGGGTTAGACCGGAACGGTTTCCTTCGGGAGCCGTAAAGAAGCTCCAAGACCACGGTGCAGGACCATTCAGAGTGTTGAGGCGTATTGGGTCGAACGCGTATGAGATCGAGCTACCAGACGACTACGGGATCAGTTCGACGTTCAATGTCTCTGATCTGGTAGCTTATCGGGATCCCGCGGTGATACCCAGTGAGTTATTTGGGCCTGACCCTCCTGTTGTGAGTGATACACCTACTGAGAGTCCACCTCCTCCAGCCCCATTACAAAAACGCGAGCATATAGATTGCATACTGGATGAGCAGGTGACTACTACCAGGAGCGGGGCCTACCAACGCTTCTTAGTGCGTTGGAGAGGGCGCCCCGAGTCGGACAACACCTGGATTACACGTGGAGAGCTGGAGCGGATCGATCCGGACCTGCTGGAGCGGTACCTCAGCGACCGTGACCCTTACTCGACGGGGTCGAGTTCTTCCCACCCGGGGAGAATTGGTGAGGACACACGGCGCTATCCTCGACGGAGCACCCGGCACACCGCTACCTCCTTGTGGCTCGGCGACGGCGGCACCTTCTAGTTATCTTTTCATCATGTTTAGGCCATGTTGGGCCTCAGTCTGGACTTGCTCAGGCCTTGTGGGTCTTGTCTTTTGGTCCCTGCGTGGACATCTTATTGTTTGGGCACTTATTGGGCCATATAGTGGCCTATTGGGTTGCTTTGTGGGGTAATGGATCTTGTTATTGGGTCAGGGGCTTATTGAGGCTTGAAGCCCACTTAAAAGAGGCCCATTAGGGTTTAGGGGGCGGCCCCCTCCCCATCTAGAGGAGGAGGAGGCAGCCGCCCCCCCCCCCTTCCTAGTTCTACTAGGGAAGGTGGGGGGCGCTCCCCTCTCCCTTCCCCTTTTCCCCTCTCCTCCTTTCCCCAACTCCACCCCTTCCTTATCCCACTTAGATTCCTTTCCTATTTTCTAAGCTTGCTGAAATTTGGGCCGCCTTTCTCTCCTTGGAGCTGGGCGCACCCCTCCCTTCTAGTTAGATTAGGGTTTTCCCATCCCCTATAAGTAGTTCTCACCTTGTACCGATTACAGTTTACACATGATTTTGAATACAAGTGAGTATTGTGCAAAGCTTTTTGCGCCCTTCTCTCTCTCTCTCTTTCTTCTCCTGCGACGGGAGAACGGTGGGGTGTGACGCCTCAGCCCTCGGTGGACTCCGGGGTTCCCTCTTATCCTCATCTTCTTCCTCAACGGTTCGTGTGCGTGATTCCAGATTTCTGCCCCGACTTGTAGCAGAGCTCGCGCCCCCTTCTTGGACGAGTTTTGCCACGATCTATTTTCTGGAGATACGTCTGCGGATCAGCTTCGCGTCGGCGCTGGTCTTGCATCAATCGGGGATCGGCACTGCCCGTACCGATTTTCTCCGCCGACCTGCGCCAGCACCACTTTCTCTGCTCGCCCAGCGGGGAGGCCCTGATTGCGAATTTTCCCCAGGCCTCCACGCTGCGTCTTTTGCACTGGTTTCTTCAGGGTTCGTGGATCTCCGAGTTAACTTTCCAACGCCGCCGACGGCGTTGCGTTTCGACATCGTCACCGTCCGTGGCGGTCGATCTCGTGGGGTTGCGCCAGCGTGTCTGCCCAGTCCGCCCAGCGAACCAGTCCTGACTTTCAACGACTCCTGCGGCTCGCACCGGCGTCGTCTGCTAGCGCCATTTGGCCGAGGGCGACCTCTGCCAATCAGCTGTCATCACCAACCGGCCCGGACTTGTTCGGGCACCAGAAGGCCGATTTCCAGATTTTACCGACGGCGTGCGCAGTTCTGTGTCCACAGAACCTGATCTGACTTTCAGCAGCGCCCACGGTCACCACCAGCGGATCCAGTGCGCCCCCTTTGGCCGGAGTGTTCCTCCATCAGTCAGCGACGCGTCCTCTCTGACGGTGCTTCAAACGGGCGTCGTATCAGCCCGTGAGACCCCCTCCGCTCAGGCGCGCGCGACACCGGTTTCGGCAGCGTTGCACCCGAACCTCCTCGCGGCCAACCCGTCACCGAGTGCGGCCCGTCAACCCGTGTCCGGCAGTCCCGAACGTATTGGTTGTAGCCTTTTACCTCCCTGCGAGGAGTGGGCCACTATTGGGTTGTATTTTATTGATCTCTGGTGTATCGGGGTTGTTGGTTCACGGCCGGGGTTCCTTCCCCACGCCTAGGCGTGGAGGTACGCGCTCCGACTCTCCTCCTTTTGCTTGCTCTTTTAGTATGTGATTGATTATGCCGCGTGAGAGAAGGTAGGCGTCTAGCCACTTTTTGCCATCACCGCGGATCGTGAGTGAGAGCATCCATCCCTAGCACTAGTCGAGCACCGAGCTAGGACTCGACTCCCCTTGTCTTTGGAGGTTGACTATACGCCTAGACACGTGCGCTTCCCTCCTTGGGACGGCCGAGGTCGGAGTTTCTGTTGAGAGACGTCCCTCATTCTGTGGGATATCACGGTGGTCAGCCACTTGGCGACCCTTGAGCGTGCTACCGCTGGCCTGAGTTAGAGTCTTTTGTGAGTCTTAGTCCGTGTCGGTCCCCGTCCCGCGTCAATGCCTCTCTCGGCCTCCCCGCGGCCTACAAACCACGGAAAAGAACGGCGAAAAGCTAGGGAACGTCACCCTACCTCAATGGAGCGAATGCTCCGCCGGATCGTCCACGAATCGCGAAGAACGCTTGAAAACCCTCGTTCTTTCTTAAGCTTCCCACGCTCGCCGCACGCCCCCACGACCGCCTCGCCGCCGCCCACGTCACCGCGCCGTCGCCCCGCCGCCGTCTGCAGCCGGAGGGGAGCTCGCCGTGGCCAACCGGGAGGAAGAGAGGGAGAGGGAGGGAGACACGGTGGAGGAGGAAGGAGGAAGAAGAAGAGAGGAAGAAGAAGATGGTGGGGGAGAGAGAAAAGAAAAAGGGTTTTATAGAAAAACCGAGAAAATGCGGAAAATACCAAAAATTAGGAAATTACACCCCCACGATCCTCGGAACGTACCGATCGCAACGGTACCACTCGTGCCCGTGTGAACAGCCCGGTTCACCCGCAGCGAGCGTCCGAAGAGAAAAGCCGAAACCCGCGCCGGAAGTCGGAAATCACGCACGGAAAAAGTCACGGAACGCCTCCGGGCCTCCGAAACGACTCCGGATCGCGCCGATCCGAACATGAAAGATGTCCGAAACGAAATTTCGGACACAACAGAGCCGAACGCTCCGAAAACCAGATCCGGGACCCACGAAGAAGGATCCGAAAACCAGATCCGGTCAGCATAGCTCTTCTGCCGACTCTGGGCCGCCAACATGTTCTGACGAACCAGGTGCACAACATCCACACATTGCTGCACCAATTCCGGTCCCGTCAAAACACGCTCACCCACCTCAAACTAATCGAGTGGAGTCCGACAAGGACGCCCGTACAAAGCCTCATAAGGAGCCATGCCGATGCTCGAATGATAGCTGTTGTTATAGGCAAACTCCACCAACGGTAGGTGATGTATCCAACTCCCCTGCCACTCCAGGCAGCAGGATCTCAGCATGTCCTCCAAAGTCTGAATGGTCCTCTCAGACTGACCATCTGACTGAGGATGATATGCCGAGCTAAATGCCAACTCCGTGCCAAGAGCTCGCTGGAAACTCCTCCAGAATCCAGAAGTGAAGCGCGGATCCCGATCCGACACGATCGAAATGGGAACCCCATGCAACGGAACGATCCGCTCCACATAAAGACGAGCCAACTTAGGCACGCTCCAGCTGACCTTGACCGGTAGCAACCGAGTCACCTTCGTCAGCCGATCCACCAGCAACCAAATACTGTCCTGCCCACTCGGGGTTCTTAGCAACCCCACCACAAAATCCGTGGTCACATGGTCCCACTTCCAAGCAGAAACATCCAAGGGCTGGAGAGTACCGCCTGGTCGCTGATGCTCCGCCTTCACCTGCTGACAGATCAGGCACCTGGCCACAAATTCTGCGACATCTCTCTTCATGCCAGGCCACCAGAACTGCCTCCGCAAGTTCCGATACATCTTCGTCGCACCCGGGTGTACAGTGTACCTGCTCCCATGAGCCTCGCGTAACACCGCACGACGAACCTGCTCCTCAGCTGGGACGTACAACCTGCCACGAAACCTCGCAGCACCGTCCTCGCCGAGCTCTACGTCAGCCATAGCCAAAATCCGGGGCAACTCAGGGTCCGCATGTTGAGCCTCTGTCACCTGACGACGGATAGCAGGAGTGACAGTCAGACTCGCAAGCACAGCCAACCCTAGCTCCTAGGGAATCTTGAGCCTGAAAGATACCTCGGGCACTTGTTCCCAGAGCCTCCACCTCCTCAACATCAAGGCACTGACCGCAACCTTTCGACTCAAGGCATCGGCGACGACATTCATCCTGCCTGGCTGATAAGACAGGGTGAAGCCATAGTCCTTCATGAACTCCATCCAACGCCTTTACCTGAGGTTCAGGTCCTTCTACGAGAACACGTACCTCAAGCTCTGATGGTCAGTGAACACCTCGAACTTCTCACCGTACAGATAATGCCTCCAGATCTTCAGCGCGAAGATCACAGCCGCCAACTCAAGGTCATGGGTAGGGTAGTTCTCCTCGTGAGGCTTTAGCTGCCGAGATGCATAAGCCACCACTCTACCATGCTGCATCAGAACAGCACCCAGTCCAACGCCGGAAGCATCTGTACACACCACGAAACCTCCCGATCCAGAAGGTAAAACCAACACCGGAGCCGAGGTGAGCAATCTCTTCAGCTCCCTGAAGCTCTGCTCACACTCCTCGGACCAAACGAAAGGTATATCCTTCCGCGTGAGCCTAGTCATCGGGGTCGCAATGCGGGAAAAATCCTGGATAAACAGACGATAATAACCCGCAAGCCCCAAGAAACTCCGGATCTCCGTCACCGACCTCGGCCTCGGCCATTACATCACAGCCTCGACCTTGGCGGGATCGACGGAAATGCCATCACCAGAAATCACGTGCCCCAGAAAGTGCACCTCGCTGAGCCAAAACTCCCACTTGCTGAGCTTCGCATACAACTGGTGATCTCGCAACGTCTGCAGTACCACACTCAAATGGTACGCGTGCTCCTCAGCAGACCGCGAATAAACAAGGATGTCATCCACGAAAATGACCACAAACTGGTCCAAATACGGATGAAACACCCTCTGCATCAAGTCCATAAAGGCAGCTGGGGCATTGGTGAGCCCAAACGGCATCACCAGAAACTCATAATGCCCGTACCTCGAACTGAATGCAGTCTTCTCCACATCGGACTCGCGAATCCTCAGCTGATAGTAACCTGACCGCAAATCAATCCGCGAGAACACTCGCGCAGACTGAAGCTGGTCGAACAAGTCATCGATCCGCGGTAACGGATACTTGTTCTTAACGGTCACTTCATTCAGTTGCCGATAGTCAATGCACAGCCGCAGACTACCGTCCTTCTTCTTCACAAACAACACGGGCGCACCCCAAGGGGAAAAACTCGGACGAATGTACCCCTTGGCCAGCAGCTCCTGCAACTGCGCCCTCAACTCCCTCAGTTCAGCGGGGGCCATACGGTAGGGAGCCTTCGCCAAAGGTCCCGCACCAGGTACAACCTCGATCACAAAATCGATCTCCCGCTGGGGAGGTAATCCAGGCAACTCCTCAGGAAAAACATTGGGAAACTCGCACACCACCGCGATGTCCTCGACATCCGGCTCCATCCGGTCAGACACAACCACTGACGCGAGAAAACCCTGACAACCTGAATCAAGCAACCGACGGGCTCGAATAGCAGAGATAAGAAATCGAGAAGAGGCGGAACGGATACCTTGGAAATAGAAGGTCCTCTTGCTCGGATGCTGGAAGTAGACCCTCTTCATCCCACAATCCACCACCGCTCCATGAGTCTCGAGCCAATCCATGCCTAGAATCACATCGTAATCCCGAAGCTGCAACGCATACAATCTACCTGGCATACTCCGGCCATCGATCCACACCGGAACCTGGTCGAAGCAATACGGAGTGACCATAAAGTCACCCGAAGGCAACTCCACCGCCAAATCACAAGACAACTGGGTCACCGGCTCCTCGACGCTCGACGCGAAATCCTCCGAAATAAACGAATGAGACGCGCCAGAATCAAACAAAACCCGAGCCGCACAACCCAAAATCTGAACGGTACCTTCCACGAGCTGCGACGCCACTGCCTCTGCCCTGGTCAAGTGCGTGATCTGGCCTCGAGCCCTCTGCCTGCCTCCCACGCTGGCTGACCTGGGTAGCGGCGGATACTGTCCCTGCTGCTGCTGCTGCTGCCTCTGCTGCTGGGGAAATTGCTGCTGCGGCGGTCTCTGTGGACAGTCACGCGCCATGTGCCCTGGCTGGTCACACCGAAAACAGATAATCGGCGACGTGCACTGCCTGCCTGGGTGGGTCCCACCACACCGTGGACAAGGTCCTCGTGATCCACCCCCTGATCCCTGACGCTGCAAAGGAATCGGCTGCTGCACACTGCCCGATGAAGCTTGTCCCTGATCCTTGGGCTTCTTACGGAAACCCTTCTTTAAGAACTTCTTGACCTTCGAGCTAAAAGACGCAGATCCTGTCACTGAAGCTACCGATGCCGGTACTCCTGAACCACCCGACGCATGCTGGAAGAAACCCTGCTGCTGGGTAGCCGAATGCTGGCTACGACCTGACACGGACTGCCCCTGGCTGATCGGTCCTCGAGTCCTCTGCATATCCATCTCCAAGGAAATCGCAACACGAGACGCTGTCTCTAGATCAGTGGCCCCATTCGCGATCAAATGGTGCCTCAGCTCCAGCCTCAAGCCCTGTACAAACTGCGTGGTCCTCACCCTCTCATGCTCCATGACATGAGGTGCGTACCGACCCAGCTCGACAAATCGGGCCCTGTACTGCAACACGGACATGTCACCCTGCACCATCTCCAGAAACTCCCGCATCCGCTGCGTAGCAACGACGTCTGGACAGTACGTACGCTCGAAGGCACTGACAAAGTCACCCCACTCGACCTGCTCAAGTGGACGAAGCTGAAAGGACGTCTTCCACTCGGAAGACCACCACCTCCGAGCCGTACCCTGCAACTGGTTGTAGGCCAACACCACTCTGTCCTCGGCAGTACTTTTCACAGAACTGAACACCCGCTCCATCTCATCGAGCCAATCACGAGCCGCATCAGGGTCTGCCTGGCCGCTAAAGTAAGGTGGATGGAACTGCATGAAGTCCCTCACTGCTCGGCCCGGCCCACCCCTGACTGACGAGCCCTCAGCAGCCTCTCCGCCAAACTGCTGAGACATGAGATGGTACATGCCACGGAAGAAATCCTCGGCCCCCGGAGCTCTCGCAGCATCCGCGGCCTCGGTAGCTCCCGGAACTCTACTATGCTCCTCCTGGTCCCTCTGGACCCCCTGCTGGATCTCCTGACCTCCAGCCGACTGCCCCTGCTGAGAGCGAGGACTCCTCCTCGGCGCCATCCTCGCTCCTGAAGCACAAGACAGAAAACACGAAAACGGCAATGTCAGAATAAAACACGCGGTGCCCAAGGCCAGCGTCACCTGTACATCATCGCCATGGACTAGTGCACCACTACAATTACCTATGATTCCCATGTAATTCCACAACCGCGCTCTGATACCAGCTGTAACGACCCGAGAATCCGATTACCGGGAAGGCCCGATAACCCGAGACTCGCACCGCCACCCACGAGTCCGAAGACTCGGAAGGGTTAAAAGGATGGTGTGGAAACTACATAGTTATCACAAGTAATTGCAGAAATTAAACAGTTATGATATTAAGCAGGAAATAAGATAACAATTTACATGGTCCACAAAATAAAATAACCACGACAACAGTCCACGACTAGTACAGTGACAAGAAAGAAAAATACAGCTACACGGGGCATCCCCCGGCTCAGACCTCTGGCACTACCTCTGGGCACCCGCACCACGCTGCGCTCCTGACGCGCTCCCCGAAGGTGGCGTCTCACCTGAAACACGGTGAAAACACGCAGGGAATGAGTCTCGGAACAAGACTCAGTAGGGATCACTCGAACCCTACCTCGCAAAGCGAGAAACCACTACTCTAGCGGTAGAAGAGTACCTCGGAAAGGAAAGCCATGTACTCTACAAAGCAAGACTCTACGGCACGCAAACCGACACACGCTGTAACGACCCGAGAATCAGATTACCGGGAAGGCCCGATAACCCGAGACTCGCACCGCCGCCCACGAGCCGGGAGGGCTCGGAAGGGCTAAAAGGAGTGTGGAGGCACAAAGAAATAGGAAATAAAGCAGGACAACCAACGACAAGCTGAAAGAAAGAACAGCAACAGCTACAGCTACAACAGAGTCCAGTCCAACAGAAAGTACAGTCTAAAGCAGTAAAAACGTACCACATGCCAAGTCAACACTCGGCCCGGCAAGCTGGCAACTAAGGACCTCCGCTCCGCGCCCTCGAACCGCGAGGAAGAACCGCTACACCTGAAAAGCAGGGAATGAGTCTCCAAAACAGAGACTCAGCAGGGATCCCGCGGAACCCCAACCGGAAACAACGGCGGTAGCGGAAAGGAGAGCTACAACTACAGCAGGAACAGCAAACCGGTGGCCGGTCAAAAACTCGGCACTACAGCTACTCCTACTGTACCAGAAGGCACACCTCGATCACGCAGTCGAAGCTACCGAACCACACTAGTACCACCTACCGAAGCAAGAACACACGGCAACCACGCCGTAGAGGCCTGTCCCTCGGACACAGCCGACCTGGACACGCTGTCCAAGGTGCAACCCCGACCATCCGATCGCGGGTACCGCACAACAAGACCCAACCTCGGTAAAGCCACTAGCATTAGACCCTTGGCGCGAAAACCAACACACGCGCCACGGCGAAACAACCGAACTCAACGGTCAACACGACCGAAAACCCGAAGGTCGAAATCACGGAAACTGATAGTCTGTCACTCCGTACTCGACAGGAGTACCACCCACTAGAAGCACAGCCGGTAGCGTCCCCTGACGTCTTACACCGCACCGCAGGTGAACCGCCTGACGTGGTAGATCCTACCCGAGGCGCGAACACCGTACAAGTAACCACAAACAAGTAACTAGCTGGGGTCACGCCCGTCGACGTGGGTCCAACCGCCCCCAACCACGTGTGCACACACAGACCTTGCGTCACTAGGTCTGGTCCTCTGACCGGTTTTCCCCCGTAGCCGGACTCTGGCTACCGACGAGGGGCCTACGGTAACCGGTCCACAAACCGTCTCGAAAGGTGGGTGCCCGTACACCACTCCCAGGTGAGACCAGCACCTCGTACTGGTGGGCTACGACTAGTGGAGGGTCACTGAAGGAGTAGACTCTCAACGGAACACAACGTCCGAATCCGACGACGTACGGGGACCAGCCCACGTACCGGCCCCGTCACACGGTGACCACAGTCGGAGAAGAAATAGGACTTACAGTCCACGGTCACGCACGCACCGTGCGCTAGAGTCAAGAAAACTCAAGTGGCGCTAAGCCACTGGACTCTGGACAGTCCTCTAGACACACTACAGCCAACGGTCCTTGAGTCACAAGACTCGGGGTCAAGACCGTTGCACGCAACAGCACAAGGCCGTCGATCTAGCCCAATCTCTAGGTCCAAAACCACGATATCACGAATACCGAGACAACACACAAGTTGCCAAGACCATTCCCTTGAGAAGGGAACGCAAGGGACAAAGGCCACTCACACGGGCCACACGGAAAACGCAGAAGCACGATTCCCAGGGCAGCACACAAGCCACCACAACGATTTCCCATCTTGTAGCAAGCAGGAAACCTCCAGCCCCAGGCCGGATAACTGGACTCGCAGTCTAAGGCCAAACACGTGGCCCACACGGGAATCACCTTCCAAAGAAACCCACGACATGCGGGGAAGACCCCACCGCACACACACATCGATACACGGTGACTCGATCGAGCGTAACACGAAAGCCCGGAACACGTGGGGTCACCCGGACCCACCACACCTACGGGCACGCTAATCAAGGTAACACGGTCCCTCCCGACACCCTCAAAACACGGGCACAGAAACCCACGGGTGTCAGGGACACTCACAAGACCGCAGGTCGACCACTGGGTCCCAACCGGGTCGACTAGGGATCCACACATTGCGGGGCAAGGCGGAGAACACAAAAACTCGCCTCGGAACGACACAAAGCCTGACGGTCTAACCCTAGACCGTCACAGGGTTGTAACGGTCTAGGCGAGACCGTCACATCCACCTGGCGGCCTAACGCAGGCCGTTACACGGCCCGAAGAAACACAGGATGTAACGCGCCTGGCCCAGCGCGTTACACGAATGTAACGCGCTTGCCCTGGTGCGTTACACGCCTCACGCTCTCAGCGTGAAAGCAGGATGTAACGCGCTTGCCCCAACGCGTTACACGGATGTAACGCGTCTGGCCCGGCGCGTCACACACGCTGCCCTCCTCAACGGATAAAACAGCTCTGACGGCCCACCCTGGGCGCGTTACAAGCATGTAACGGTCCAGAGGGCACCGTCACACCCCCAGCCCTCAGCTGGGTAACAGGGAATGTGACGCACCCACCCTGGGGCGTCACAAGGCTGTGACGCGCCAGCCCTGGTGCGTCACACGCCTGACCCGAAAACCAACGGAAGAGACTCTAACGGTCTAGCCCTGGTGCGTCACAGCACCTGGCGGTCTATCGTGGGACCGTCACACCCACAGACCACCAAAGGCCAACAGAAGGGGGATGTAACGGTCCTGTCCAGGCGCGTTACACCAAGTGACGGCCACTGGAAGGACCGTCACTTCCTTCCGAGAACGCTACGGCGGGAAACGACCCAAAACTCGTCCCACGCCCCCATACCTCAACAGGAGAGGGGGAAAACAAGGGGGAAGCTCCCCAGAAGCCCCTAGCATGCATCTACGGCCTCGGATCGGCCTAAAACGCACTGAAACGAGAGATCGGCCCACAAGCCCTAAAACATGGGTTTTGCCCAAAAACCCCGATTCCACCCGCTCGGCTCACCACGGCCTACGAAACTCGCGGGAAAGGAAGTGCACGAGCTGGGGAACCATCACCCTACCTCCACCGAAGATTTCGCGCCCCGAGCTCGCCGATCCGCGAAGAAACGCCGTGAAACCCTCGCCGGCTCGCGACCGCGCCACGAGCTCCCACGCGCCTCCACCGCCTCGATCCTCGCCCATCCTCGCCCGCGTCCTCACCCGCGCCGCCTCCGCCTCGCCCCCGCCTCGCTCCGTCGGCCGCCGGAGAAGAGAGGGGAGAAAGAGGGCGTGAGAGAAGAGAGAGAGTGAGAAAGAGAGAATGAGAGGGGGAGAGAGGAAAGGGTTAGTATATATAGGAAAACCCGAAAATTCGATAAATTCAGAAAATTACGAAAAATTACCTCCGCGATCCTCGGAAGGAACACAACGCAGTGGTACTGTCCCGGAGTCGGAGAACGCCACGGTTTGCCCTGCAAAGAGTTCCGAAGGCACATCAGGGAAAAACACGTGTAAAGCACAAAATACACTCCGAGACCCACTAAAATGATCTGAAAAATATCCGAAAAATCCGGGGCATTACACACGTGCTACGAAGAGAAGACCGAAGCTCAACGGTCACCGACAAACCCGAAGGTCGGAAACACACGACTGATAGTCTGACACTCCGTACTCGACAGGAGTACCACCCACTAGAAGCACAGCCGGTAGCGTCCCCTGACATCTTACACCGCACCGCAGGTGAACCGCCTGACGTGGTCGGTCCTACCCGAGGCGCAAACACCGAAAAGTAACTCACAATAAGTGACTAGCTGGGGTCACGCCCGTCGACGTGGGTCCAACCGCCCCCAACCACGTGTGCACACACAGACCACGCGTCCTAGGTCTGGCCCTCTGACCGGTTTTCCCCCGCAGCCGGACTCTGGCTTCGACGAGGGGCCTACGGTAACCGGTCCACAAACCGTCTCGAAAGGTGGGTGCCCGTACACCACTCCCAGGTGAGACCAGCACCGCGTACTGGTGGGCTACGACTAGTGGAGGGTCGCTAAAGGAGCAGACTCTCAAGTCACGGAAAACAACGCCCAAGCCCGACAACGTGTGGGAATCACCCCACGCACTAGTCCCGTCACACGGAGACCACGGTCGGAGAAAAGTAAGGTTGCCACCCTCATGGGGCAACTCAGGAAGTGGCGGTCTACCCTCAGACTGTCACTGCCAAATGGCGGTCCACTCTAGGGCCGTCACTTAAAATGGCGGTCTAAGGCGGACCGTCACTCAACACGGGGGAAAGGGAAGTAACGGCCCAGGCCCAGCGCGTTACACGGATGTAACGCGCTTAGCCTAGCGCGTTACACGCCCCTCCACGGCACAGATTCAAAAAGGGATGTAACGGCCCTGTCCGGGCGCGTTACTCACATGTAACGCACCTGGACCAGCGCGTTACATGGCCCTCACGCCTGGGGTAAACACAGGAAGTAACGCTCCTGCCCCAGGGCGTTACACGCATATAACGCACCTAGAATGGCGCGTCACATGGCCTGACCCCCAACGGTCAAAACCAACGGTCGAAAAGCATGTGACGGCCCAGCCCAGGGGCGTCACTAGCAAACGGCGGCCAGTCGCAGGACCGTTACAGCCCTCGACCCCAAAGGCCAACACCAAGGGAAGTAACGCACCCCTCTAGGGGCGTTACAAGCATGTGACGGTCACTGGAGTGACCGTCGCTTGCCCCAGAGCACGTTACGGAGGGAAAACCCCAAAAACACCAACCACGCCCCCGTACCTCCACCGGAGAGGGGGAAAACAAGGGGGAAGACCCCTGGGGACCCCTAACATGCATCTAAGCCACCAAAACATAGAATCATGGGCTAAAACCATAGATCGGGCGGCTCACCCCCAAAACATGGAAAAACCCCAAAAATGCCCAAACATGCCTCTCTCGGCCTCCCCGCGGCCTACAAACCACGGAAAAGAACGGCGAAGAGCTAGGGAACGTCACCCTACCTCAATGGAGCGAATGCTCCGCCGGATCGTCCACGAATCGCGAAGAACGCTTGAAAACCCTCGTTCTTCCTTAAGCTTCCCATGCTCGCCGCACGCCCCCACGACCGCCTCGCCGCCGCCCACGTCACCGCACCGTCGCCCCGCCGCCATCTGCAGCCGGAGGGGAGCTCGCCGTGGCCAACCGGGAGGAAGAGAGGGAGAGGGAGGGAGACACGGTGGAGGAGGAAGGAGGAAGAAGAAGAGAGGAAGAAGAAGATGGTGGGGGAGAGAGAAAAGAAAAAGCGTTTTATAGAAAAACCCGGAAAATGCGGAAAATACCAAAAATTAGGAAATTACACCCCCACGATCCTCGGAACGTACCGATCGCAACGGTACCACTCGTGCCCGTTGTGAACAGCTCGGTTCACCCGCAGCGAGCGTCCGAAGAGAAAAGCCGAAACCCGCGCCGGAAGTCGGAAATCACGCATGGAAAAAGCCGCGGAACGCCTCCGGGCCTCCGAAACGACTCCGGATCGCGCCGATCCGAACACGAAAGATGTCCGAAACGAAATTTCAGACACAACAGAGCCGAACGCTCCGAAAACCAGATCCTGGACCCACGAAGAAGGATCCGAAAGGTCCGAGATATTACATCCCCTCCCTCACCCTCTCTCTGTAAAACTCTCCCTACCTGCCGCGCCTCCTCCATTGCCATTGCTGCATTTGTTGTTCCTTTTTTTTTAAAGCTTGGGGATCATCAGGGAGGGCGGGGGTTCTAGCCGATCTGAGAGGGGGAGGTTGGTCTGGGAGGGGGAGGGGTTCCAACAACTATTTTGGGGGAGGAGGGTCAGGCTCGGAGGGGGCCGGGGGTGCTCTGGCAGAGGGCGGTTCAGGCATGCAGGGGGATCCAGCAGGGAGTCCTGGGTGGGGGCTACGGGTTAGGAGGGTTGGGGGTTCCAATGGGGGGTCCGGAGGAGGGTTCCGGTGGGTGAGGGGCTGTCTGGGACTGGGGATTTCAGGGAGGGGGTCTCTGACGTGGGGTCCGGGGTGGGGGCCACTGGCTGGCAGGGTGGGGGGTTCCAGTGGGGGGGGAGTCTGGGGGAGGAGGGTTCGATTGCGGCAGGTCTGATGGGGGGTTGCTCTGCGAGTGGGGTGGTTCAGAGAGGGGGGATCCGGCAGGGGGTCTCGGGTGGGGGCTCATCTCTGGGAGGGTGGGGGGTCCGGGGGAGGAGAGTTCAGGTTGGTCCAGGGGGACTACTCTGGGAGTGGGAGGTTCAGGGAGAGGTGCTACAAGGGGTCCGCGGTGGGGACTGCTGGCTGGGAGGGTGTGGGGCCGCGAGCTCGCCTGAATATTGCTAGAGGGAGAAAGGGGGTAGGGAGGGGTTGGGAGGACTGTTGGTCGAAGGGTGGGGGTGCAAGATCACGCGAGCCACTCCGGCGGGTGGGGGGGGGGGTTAGTGGGAAGAGACTGGAGAGGGGGGGTCCAGTAAGATGACGTTGGCAGCCATCATGAGGGGGATCAATATGAATGCATGGTTTATGCAGAGCCCAAGTGGCAGCTGACAGCTTGCTATGCAAGAGAAGGTGAGTGGTTGACTCAATCTGAGCATTTGGACATCATAAGTATTTAGAACACAAAGATATTCCACTCTGCTGGACTCTTCTATCAGTGGGTAAAATTCTATGGATGAGCTTCCACAGGAATAGAGAAACTTTGGGGGGAATGAAGGTAGACCAAATGAGAGAGTATGGAAAGGATTGATCAGCTACAGTCAAGTGCTTCCTCCATGAGCTGATAGTAAAATCTCTTGTTGCAGTGAGAGACCATACCCTTGTATCATTGGGCAAAGGATCTTTGTTGATATAAAATGTGGCTGCCCGAGCAATGTTTTGTGGAAGAACATGCCGAATAACATTCCAATTTGGATTGAGAGTATTACTCAAATCTTGAATGGTGATATTTTTGTCCCCGATGAGCCTCCATTGACTGGGTAAAATAAGGTCATTGAGGGGTTTATCACCAAGCCATGTATCTTTCCAGAATGAAAATAGCCTAGGGGCTTTGAAGAATCTGTTGTGTTTTAGAATTTGGTCCTTAGCAGCTAGCCAATCCATTCTCGGAGCATGTATCTTAAGGATTTAAGTTTAAGACAAAAAGTAGTGATAGCAGATGAAGCAATAGGGATGGTTCTCCAATATTGATCAACAACCTTAAGAAAAAGCTCATGGCTAGTCCACATTTGCTGAAAGTAAAATTTACTCTTAAATTTGTTGGGAAACATCAATTTAATAAGTAGAGGCGCGTGATCTGAGGCCTCTCTAGATAAGTGTTGCACCGTGATTGGGTACAAATTTAGCTAATTAGTATAAATGAGAACCCTATCTAATGTAGCCCAAATCCCCTTCTTGCCTTGTTGATTATTGTGCCATGTATACTTAGAACCCACATAACCAGCATCATATAACATTATTGTGCCATGCTCCAAAGATTCCAAACTGAATGCACGAATTGCAACCATAAAGGTAGGTTTAGTTCTGAAAATGGGAAAACTGGGAACTCAAGTTCAGACAGTGTAAACGTCATCTCACGTGCATGAATTCAAGAATTTCATTCTACATGCCTGAGTTCAAGCATACTTTGCCATGAATAAGCCCAAAGGGGTTTCATTCTGCATACAAGAAATTAGAAATGCAAACTTAGTGCATGAACTTAGAGGTCCCATTGGCGTATGGCTAAGTTCGGAGAAGGTTCCCATATACATAAATATAGAAATTTGTTTCTGAATGCATCTACTTGTAAATAAAGGAATAATTTAAAAAAAAAATTAGTGTGCCCACAACAATAGTCGACTTATAGCAATAGGTAAATACTCAAAAAATTCTGCTTGTGATTTCCGTCGGAATATCCGTCTGCATTTCAGACGGATTATGTCGATCAGAATATCCGTCTGAAATTCCAACGTTATTTACAACGAACAATATATCGTCTGCATTTAGTCTTAAATACAGATGACATATCATAGATGGTCAGAATTACCGTATGAAATTTGTAACGGAAGAATTTCTGTCTCAAATCCGTGGGAAAAAATTTCTTTTCCCTAATACACGCACGACCCTCTCACCGTGCCTTTGCGTCCGGGAGACCGTCACCCACCCTAGCTAGCTCCCGCGTCCGGGAGGCCAATAGGGAGGGGGTCGCTGGGGGGTGGGAGGTGCACTGGGTGGGGGGGAGGGGCTAGCAATAGGGGGATTTCGGTGGGTGGGGGGGGGGAGGAGCAGCAAGAGGTGGTCGCTGGGGGGAGGGGGGTGCGGTGGGTGGTGGGGAGGGGAGAGGTGCCAGCAGGAGGGGGGCTCCGGTGGGGGGGAGGGGCCAGTAGGAGGTCTGGGAGGGGGTCATGACTCGCGACGAGTAGAACACTACAACAATATCATGACCCTATCTAACCCTTGTGAGGTATATGCTTACTCACCATCCCGGGTAAACGAAGTGTCACTAACAGTGCAAAAAAAGCCAGACAGGAAGTAGCACACAAAAGTGTAATCAGCGGGATTTAGATTAGAGATAGCGGCGATCAAAGACCAAGATGATCTAGCAAGGTCACTAGAAAGGAACAAATGGTCCTTTGTTTTAGTATGAGGCATTCGATAGTAGAGACACATAGAGCATATGCAAACACCGCACCTGATCTGATTATTAGTTGGCACCGCCGAATGGTAGACCCTCCATAAGAAGAGAGAAGTATTTGATGGAATAAAGGAATCCCATATCTTCAAGGAAAAAGAACACATGGATGCTGAACCAAGAGTCCTATGAAAGGAGGCAACAGAAAATAAATCGATGCTATTGGGGCACCAAAATCTCTGATCCGGCCAGTCATTAATTAATATGGAGAACACATTTGTAAACGAAACCTGTTATGTCTACAATTCTTCTGATAACAACAAGAGAAGCTTTATGGGAAACTATAAAGCTGCTTTTATTGCTGTTAACTTTCTGATCAGGAGAATCCTCATAGTCTTTTATGAAAGCCAACAGACATCTGACGTTCTTGGATGAACTATTAGAAAACACCAATGTGTCATCGGCATACAGTAAGTGAGATATTTGCATACTACCACGAGACACATGAAAGTGTTAAACCTTCCCACTGCTAAAAAGGCTGGTAATGCCTGTGCCTAAAGCTTCTTCAGTAATGATAAATAAAGCTGGGGCCAAGGGGTCACCCTATCGGACACCCCTTGTGGATTTAAAATAAGCAGTTGTCCTTCAGCAGAGACTCCTTATCACACCAATCTCCATTGTCAGTTTTGATTTTGTCAATGGTCATTCTAGCTCTCCTTTGTTTCACTTGAAGATGATAGAACTTTATGTTTCGGTACTTGGGAGAGCAACGAAGACCTGAAAATCAGTCATGGAATTGATATAGCCCATAGTGCCCCCCTTCTTCTCCTCGGGAGATAAAACAAGATTAAAGTCACCCCCCTTCTTCTGGTCAACTAGATATCCTAGGAATCAAACACTTTGTAAATTACTTAGGAGACTTTATACATCCTGACTTTGACATATTTGTCTAAGTTGCACACACAAGATTAGATTGTTATTTGTTTAGTCATAATTAGACATCATCCAAATACTAAACACAACACATTGGTCTAGTTCTAAACAGCCCCCCTCCCCCTCCCCTGGGGCTTGTTCTTTATAAGAGAACCCACCCACCCAATTGAACCTTGTCTTATGATGATAAGAAGATATAGAGAAATGGAATGACCACATATCTTAAGTAGTACATATATACAAAGATGTGGATAAATGCAAAGAAATCAGAATTCTCTATAGCAATAGGTAAATACCCAAAAATTTCGTTTTGTGCTTTAAAATATGTGAAATTTAATTGCATGTAAATATATTTTAAAATCTGATTGTAATAGAAATTTGATGTTAATTTGACTAGAAATGTAGATTGTTTAGCTTCGTTGTTCTTCATTTGAAAAATTTTATAATTTGGGTGTTATTTAATTTGATATGTGCATAATGATTATTACGTTGTTATTTAATTTTATGTTATATAAATGCATGGGGTATTCCCTGTGAGTTGAGGTGCGTGGGTGCGACCTAACATTACACGCACCTCAGGAGAGCGCATTAAAACCGTGTCAATGTGCCTTCCCGTTCAAGACTTTGGGATTGATGTGTATGTTCTCATTTGTTTATGAGAATGTATATATCTACCTCAAAGTCTTGAATTGTCCCGTTTGGACAGTCTGTGAATATTTGATCGCACTTAGGCAGTCATTTACTATATATGTTTGTATGGTTTGTTGAGAATTTCGGTTGCGTCTCCTCACTCTTCTCTGATATACCATTATTGATTTTGAGTGTTTTCTTAACCACTTACTTGTAAGTGTTTAAGAAAATTTCAAAATCAATAAATATATTTGGTATATCGGAGAAGTGTGGGGAGATGATGCCGAAATTTTTAGCAAATCGTGCAGCACATATAGTAAGTGATTGTGCGATCAAACCTTCATGGATGGGTTAAAAAGTGATAATCTAATCAATATTCCTCTTCCAACTGCAAATGGTCTATGATGAACGATGTGAGGAAAGGGTCGGGTGTAATATTATGAGTAATGATTTGAAAGTTAGGATGTGTATTGTCATTTATTGGGTGCAGGCAAAATGTCGACAGATCGTTCATGGATGTATCGTAGAATAGTTGACCGGGTGGTGTCAGATGACTTTAAGCTTGGGGTTGAGAGTTTCATTCAATTTGCATTGGGGAATCCAAATGCAGCAATAGATCGCGACGGTCACATTCGATGCCCTTGTTCAAATTGTAGAAACTTGAGGTGGTGTTCAACATGGGATGTGCAACATCATTTGTACACGAAAGGGTTCGTGGATGGTTATACGAATTGGACGTGTCATGGTGAGCAATTCTTGAGGTATGAGCCCGAAAATATTGCAGGCACAAGTGGGTACGTGGATATGGTTGTAGATGCTGCTGGTCCTAGTTTTAATATTCACGATGAAGCACCGAATAAGACAGCCGGAAGATTTTATGAACTACTTAGGGATGCTGATGAGCCGATGTGGGATGGTTGTGAAAATCACACTCGATTGTCTACAGTGTCACAGTTGTTGAACTTGAAATCTGAATTTCACATCAGTGAGACTTGTTTTGACCGTCTCCTCCTTTTGATCAAGAGTATGTTGCCTCGAGACGAGAAGTTGCCAGAAACTTTTTACCGTGCAAAAAAGATGGTCAATGACTTAGGACTTGGATATGTGAAAATAGATGCATGTCCGAATCATTGTATGTTATATTACAAAGATGATGCAGATAAGATATCATGTTCCATTTGTGGCCATGACAGATTCAAACCTAAGGGGGGGGTCAATTCAAAGGTAAAAGATGTACCTTACAAGGCGTTGCGATACTTCCCTCTTGTGCCTAGGCTGCAGCGACTGTATATGTCCTCAAAGACGGCTCGGCATATGACATGGCACACCGAAAGAGTACGTCGTGCCGATGAAATAATCAGTCATCCTGCCGATGGTGAAGCTTGGACTCACTTTAGTCGTACTCATCTTGCCTTTTCAAGGGAGTCACGTAATGTTCGATTGGGTTTATACACAGATGGCTTTAATCCATTCGGTGGTTCAGTGGCAGCTTATTCTTGTTGGCCAGTGTTCATGACACCGTACAACCTTCCGCCGCACATGTGCATGAAGCGAGAAAATCTGTTTTTGTCCCTAGTAATTCCTGGTCCAAAAAGTCCCGGAAAAAATTTGGACATATATCTCAGGCCGTTGATTGATGAGCTCAAATTTGTATGGACTGATGGAGTTGTTACTTATGATGCATATAGGAAGAAAAATTTTATTATGAAGGCTGCACTGATGTGGACAATAAGTGACTTCCCTGCATATGGAATGCTATCTGGTTGGAGCACACATGGGAGGCTAGCATGTCCTTACTGTATGGAAGATACCAAATCATTTGTATTGAAACATGGGGGGAAAAGCTGCTGGTTTGATTGCCATCGGCGGTTGCTACCAAGTGACCATCCTTTTCGAAGGCAAAAAGACTCGTTTAAAAAAAATACTGTTGAAATGGATGAAGCTGACTTGCAACGGGTGTCGGGTCTACATATGGCGTCACGGGTGCATAATTTACCAGATGTAGTTCAATTATCTGGTAGCACACGGAAACTCCCTAATTTTGGAAAGGATCACAATTGGGTCAAGAAAAGCATTTTTTGGGAATTACCTTATTGGTCAACTCTTCTTGTACGACACAATCTGGATGTCATGCATACCGAGAAGAATTCTTTTGATAATGTGTTCAATACGATCATGAATGTTAAAGGGAAAACAAAGGACAACGCCAAAGCACGTATGGATTTAAAGATGCTTTGTAGACGTCCAGAACTGGAACTACAAAGTGTCAATGGCAAAACTGTGCAGCCTAAAGCAACTTATGTGCTTCATGATACACAGATCAAGGAAGTATGCCAGTGGTTGAAACAACTGAGATTCCCAGATGGATATGCATCCAACATAGCCCGTTGTGTGAATGTTAATGAAGGGAAAATATATGGTATGAAAAGTCACGACTGTCATGTGTTCATGGAGAGGTTACTGCCCATTGCATTTCGTGATTTGTTGCCAAAGCAGATATGGGGAGCACTAGCTGAGATGAGTCAATTTTTCAAGATTTTATGTGCATCTGAACTCAGACTTCGGGATGTACAAACTATCGAACAAGAAGTTGTCACAACCATTTGCAAGCTAGAGAAGATATTTCCTCCGGCATTCTTTGATTCGACGGAGCACCTGGTCGTTCATTTGCCATATGAGGCTATCGTCGGAGGTCCAGTACAATTTCGATGGATGTATCCATTTGAGAGGTATATGACAATTTTTGTTAACTTATAAGTCGTCCATAGCCACTACATATTGTTGCCATCTGACTTGTTATTGTAGGTGCATGCATGAATTAAAAATGAAAGTTCGCAACAAGGCACAGGTGGAGGGTTCGATTGCTGAGGCATACATTCTTGAAGAAATTTCGAACTTCTGTTCTATGTACTTTGAGCCAGAGATTCAAACTCGTCGTACTCGACCTCCACGTAATGATGATGGGGGAGTGGATGAATCATCTAATCGGCTCTCCATATTTAAACATCCTGGACGTGCGTTCGGACGTTGCTTGACTCGCACGCTCGAAGATAGAGAGTTGCACGCCGCTGAGATATATATTCTTTTGAATTGCCTCGAGATTGAACCTTATGTTGAGTAAGATCTTAATTCACATTTCCAGCAACTCCATAAGTCTATACATCCTCAAAGTCTATACAACATTGACTTCACAAAGTCTATACATTGGCTTCCTCAAAGTCTATACATCCTCAAAGTCTATACATTGGCTTCCTCAAAGTCTATACAACATTGACCTCACAAAGTCTATACATTGGCTTCCTCAAAGTCTATACATCCTCAATGTCTATACATTGGCTTCCTCAAAGTCTATACATTCACTTCCTCAAAGTCTATACATTGGCTTCCTCAAAGTCTATACAACATTAACTTCACAAAGTCTATACATTGGCTTCCTCAAAGTCTATACATCCTCAATGTCTATACATTGGCTTCCTCAAAGTCTATACATTCACTTCCTCAAAGTCTATACATTGGCTTCCTCAAAGTCTATACAACATTGACTTCACAAAGTCTATACATTGGCTTCCTCAAAGTCTATACATCCTCAAAGTCTATACATTGGCTTTCTCAAAGTCTATACATTGGCTTCCTCAAAGTCTATACATTGACTTCCTCAAAGTCTATACTTCCTCAAAGTCTATACATTCACTTCCTCAAAGTCTATACATTGGCTTCCTCAAAGTCTATACAACATTGACTTCACAAAGTCTATACATTGACTTCCTCAAAGTCTATACATCCTCAAAGTCTATACATTGGCTTCCTCAAAGTCTATACATTCACTTCCTCAAAGTCTATACATTGGCTTCCTCAAAGTCTATACAACATTGACTTCACAAAGTTTATACATTGGCTTCCTCAAAGTCTATACATCCTCAAAGTCTATACATTAGCTTCCTCAAAGTCTATACATTGGCTTCCTCAAAGTCTATACATCCTCAAAGTCTATACATTGGCTTCCTCAAAGTCTATACATTGACTTCCTCAAAGTCTATACATTGGCTTCCTCAAAGTCTATACAACATTGACTTCACAAAGTCTATACATTGGCTTTATCAAAAAAATTTAATCATTTTTTTTACGGGGAGCTACATTTATATTGCAGACAATTTGATTCAGAATTAGCTGAAAAATGTCCAAATATCCAGGATGTGGAGATTGAAAAAGAACGCGAGAAGTTTTTTTCCAAATGGCTAAGAAACCGAGTTAGTGTGAACTCTGAATATATATGTTTGTATTTACGTATGTTGAGGTAATTGTTATTATTTTAACTACTCTAATTTGAATATAGGTTGAACAAGGTTTCATTACTGATCAAAGAGTATAACAGATAAGTTATGGCCCCTCGAACCAGACACGTGCCTATCCGGGATATATTGTGAATGGATACAAATTTCATACAATGGATTATGGGCAAAATAAGTCTACGATGAACAGCGGCGTATATGTGAAGGGAAGTTTATACAATGAAATGGAATTGGACTACTATGGTATTCTTGAAGAAGTCTTAGAACTTCAGTATTTGGGACAAGACAATCATGTATACATATTTAAGTGTCAATGGTTTGATCCTAATTCTGTTCTACATGACACAAATTATGGGATTGTCAATGTCAAGCATAGGTTTAAACTTAAGACCTATGAACCGTTCATTTTAGCCGCACAAGCCCAGCAAGTGTACTATTTAAGCTATCCATCATCCAAGAATAGAGATTGTTGGGCAGTTTGCAGGGTTAATTCAAAACTCTTTCCCACTTATGAGTTAACTATGAGTGGAGATGTCTCAGAGGTTGCTCGTGCTGAATATTATCAATCAGACGAAGTTGGCGTTGTCGGTTCCTCTAGGTTTAATATGGACGAATCTGATGAGCCACTGTCATTACGTACGCGAGATGGAGTGGAAGAAGTCGATCCGACGGAGCTAAATGTTGATGTTAGAGGGGAGGAAGAATCAAATGAAGACGAAGATTTTGAATCTCATGAGACTACTATGGATGACGAAGATGATGAAGTTGAGCTAGATATATCAACATGAGGGAGGCATGTTTTGATAATTTAGTAAGAAGATTCTTACTTTTAAGCATAATATTAAATAACATTTGTCTAGCCTTATATAATTGTGGATTAATATGTATTAATTGTTTTGTTATTAATAAGGAAATGGTGCGAGGAGGTCGTACTAGGGGTGGGAGGAGATCTAGCAGTGAGAGGGGCACTACTACCTCCTCGCTACCATCTTCTTCAGACACATGTATATTTGATCAATAAGTTAGCTATATAAATATTTTAATTATTTACAAACTTAAAAGAATTTATTTATAGGTGCAAGTGTCGGCTCACCACCACTTGTACATACGCCACCACCTCCCGCTACAGGTATGTATATTTTAATTTAAATTCTTGAACATTTGTTCTACTTATGATAATAAGTTCTTGCAGGTCTCAGTGGCCTCCCACCTATTATGCATACGCCACTCCCACCACCTCCCGCTGCAGGTATGTATATTTTAATTATATGTTCGCAATATTTGAATCACTCCACATGACAATAAATTCTTGCAGGTCTCAGTGGCAAAAAGACTCGAGGATCATGTATGTATATTTTAATTTAAATTCTTCAATATTTGTTCTACTTATGACAATAAATTCTTGCAGGTTTCAGTGCCCTCCCACCTGTTGTGCATACGCCACCCCCACCACCTCCCGCTGCAGGTATGTATATTTTAATTATATGTTCGCAGTATATGTATCACTCCACATGACAATAAATTCTTGCAGGTCTCAGTGGCCTCCCACCTGTTGTGCATACGCCACCCCCACCACCTCCCGCTGCAGGTATGTATATTTTAATTATATGTTCACAGTATATGTATCACTCCACATGACAATAAATTCTTGCAGGTCTCAGTGGCCTCCCACCTGTTGTGCATACGCCACCCCCACCACCTCCCGCTGCAGGTATGTATATTTTAATTATATGTTCGCAGTATATGTATCACTCCACATGACAATAAATTCTTGCAGGTCTCAGTGGCCTCCCACCTGTTGTGCATACGCCACCCCCACCACCTCCCGCTGCAGGTATGTATATTTTAATTATATGTTTGCAGTATATGTATCACTCCACATGACAATAAATTCTTGCAGGTCTCAGTGCCCTCCCACCTGTTGTGCATACGCCACCCCCACCACCTCCCGCTGCAGGTATGTATATTTTAATTATATGTTCGCATTATATGTATCACTCCACATGACAATAAATTCTTGCAGGTCTCAGTGCCCTCCCACCACCTCCCACTTGTACAGGGCCCACCCCCACCAGTCAGCCCCTTGACGATGTCGGCAGTTGTCACGAGGGAGGCACGACCCATGATAGACGTCGCCCGTGTTGGGTATCCGGGTAAATCTATAAGGTTATATTACATTAATTAGCCCTCAACTGTCTAATATGAATATTTTGACATTTGCAATTGCAGTATGAAATTTGAACCCCACAGCGCTGTCCATCATTCCACCGAACTCATGTTGGCACATGTGCCCGGGGCAGCTTCCACTTTCAGAGATTTTCCGATGTCCGTCCGCGATTCATTGTACAACATGTTCTTAGTAAGTAATTACGTCATTTAATTCAAGTATTTCCCAAAGTCAATTTATAACTTTATACTAAGTGTGAAAAGCAATTGATTTACAGCGGTCTTTTCAATTCACATGTAGACATGACGCGGCGAGATGTCGTCGTGCCTGGGAGTCTACTATGCTCTCAAGTTACAAGAGGAAAATACATGAGGCCCGAGCACACGCTAAAAAATTGAGTGGGGGGAGTGAAGACCGACAATTGTGGAAGGCGCATCGCCCTCTATGGATGAGGCAGGAGGATTGGGAGATATCTTGTGACTGTAGACACGCTAAAATTGACATCATTTTGAGTATATTTCATATCGCTCTGCGATGCCCCATTTGGCCCTCAAATCAGCTTATTTGAGTATTTTTTTCCACTTTTCTTGAATTTCTCCTATTTTTCCCCATTTATCTCCTTTTTCCTATTTTTCTGGATTTTCTAGGCATTTATCTCTATTTTTTTAAACACGCCCTGGTCTAGGGCGTGTCCTTCCCATTTTATCTGTTTTTCCCCATTTTATCTATTTTATGAATTTTCTGAATTTACGACCTGGGTAAGGGCGTGTTTTTTATAAAACATGACTTAACCAAGGGCGTTTCTTAAAGAAAGGACGACCTCACCTGAGGGCGTGTTTCGACCGTCTTTTCCTTCGCTCCTTTTCGTTGGTATTTTTCATTCATTTATTTCGCGGGTCGATCGACCAATTGACTGACTTGTAGTCAACTGACTGATTGACGACGCGGGCGTGCCAGTCACATGCGTGACGATTTATGATGCGCTCATCCTGACCCATGTAGGGCGAATGTGAGGTTCGGTCGGGACCAGCAGTCCGCCATACCATAAAGGCTATGGCGTTAATTACATCCCCCACGAGGAGGGAACACCTTTGATTAATTGCCGAGATATCGGGCTGTCGAAGCCGGAAAAGGGAACTACATGATGATTATTAGTTGAAGGACTTGCACCCCTCTGTGATTAGCATAAGAAATCATCCCATAAGTGGGAAAGGGGTTAGAATGATGCGACGACACGATTCGGAACGAAACCGGTGCAGTGCATGCGAAGACAGGGATCAAAACGCTTGAAACGGCGCCCTGAAACGTAGGTAAAAAGCTTAAAACGGCGCCATAACCGTAGGTAAAGGGGCAGGCCGTTAAAACGGCGTGGGGAGCTGGGGCGCGCCGGGAAGGGCGCGCCGGATAGGGCGCGCCGGAAAGGGCGCGCCGGGAAGGCCGCGCCGGGAAGACCGCGCCGGGAAGGGCGCGCCGTTTTAAAGCGTGATCGCGCATGAACGCGCTGAATTAGCCCGATTTCAAGGAGGCAGGGGCCTCGTTGGTTTATTCATAGATTTATTAAGATTTTGGATGGTTTTGAGAATTTTATTAAGTTGATTATTCATCGGAATCGGTGCCGAGTCATGGGCTCGCGTGAGGCGATTGTTCCGAGCTTAACTCGTTCGAGCTGAAATTTCGGCAGCATCTCCCCATCCCAAAGGATTGTCGGGGAGACGCAGGGAGTACTCACGTGGCGGAGTAAACCCCTAAAGAGCCGGGTGGCACAACGGCGGCCGGCAGACCCGAACGGATAGGAAGACCCCGAGGGCTAGCCTGCTAGGGGTACCGAGTCCGTGGGTAACGGTGAGTGAATGAAGTGACTCGATGTGGGAGCGAAAACCCCGAGGGCTAGCCTACGAGGGGTACGCGACCCAAGCCACCACAACACTTGAAACGGGACGACCGAGTAGAGAAGGGAACCCCGAGGGCCAGCCTACGAGGGGCACACGCGTCTCACGGCCACCACAAAGTCCATTAAGGACTGTGGATTTATGGTGTTGGGATTACCCCCAATTTCTGTGTGCTCACTGGCCCTCGGAGATCCATTACTGCCAAATAGATCCCTCGAGCCAGGAGGTCAAGATAAAAGAATCAAGGGGGATGTTCCCCTCTCCCCAGTCACCGAATCTCCTTAAAAGGACGGTAACACTACGCGGAGCAACTCACACTCAGTTGGCAAACTGATCATGATACGTACAGCTATATATATATGTGCATAGAGGGATTAGCAAGTTAACAGAGCGATCACCGAGCTAACGCTCGGAGAACAACGATGCGGAGAAACCAAACATCAAGCTTATAGGGACAGCCTTACCTCCTTCTGTTTGTGATCAAAAAAACGGGAGGGAGGGGCAAACGGACAGGCCCAGGGTCGACCAGTAAGACATACATGCGCATATCTCTGACGGAGAAACCTTCGACATTCCATGAAAGGAAAAGCCCCAGGGAGAGGGGAAATTACTGTAGCCCATGATGTACCAGGGCGTATCCGGCATCGGAGAAGACGGGTACGAAGTTCGTTCGCGCCATGAAACAGGTAAACATGTAAACAGAGAGTAAAGGAAGCAGATGGGAGAGATGACCCCGACGCCGGGCATGCTCACATCCATCCGTTTGGTGCACAGATCATCGGAGAGATGTGCACATGCGCACATCACCCTCCACGGCGCCGTATCAATGGCCACAGAAAACAAATTCAAGGAGGAAGAGGAGGCAGCGATGCAGAGGTAGAGTAAGGCCATTAGACTCTTTAACCCACTGACATAAACATTCATTCATTCCACGGTAAACAGACAAAATGCATACAAGCATATTCCGACGCCGGCGTTGTCGCACGGTCGCCGTTTTACATTAACAGAGGAAGCTCATTCCGAACGAAGAGAAAGGGGCAGAAATAACGGTGGGAGAAGGGGGAGGAAAGGCTCGTATCATCGCCCCTCCCCCCGTCTCACTTACATTCTATCAGGGAAAATCCAAAAAAGAAAAGAAGAGGGTCGCCGGGAGAAATCGCGGGGCAACCCACCTAAGCAAATGAGAAAACAGGTGGCCTCCTTCGACTTCGGGGAGCTCGGATGGAGCAGGGTGGCGGCCGCCGAGAGGTTCGGACGGGAGCTTCTGCAGATAGACGAAAACCCTCCAACCCTTCTCTCTGGACTCCTCCTCTTTCTTTCTAATTCTCTCTTTTTTTCTTTCAAATCCGCCTCTTCTCCCGATCGGATCTCTCTTGATCTTCTTCTCGACAGGCTATATATAGCCTTGGGTTAAAACGGCGCCCCAGGAAGCGCGCCGGGTTGACGGCGCCGGGGAAGGCCCCTATTTGGTCTTTGCGCGCCGGATAGACGGCGCCGGGGAAGGCCCCCATTTGATCTTTGCGCGCCGGTTTGACGGCGCCGTTTTAAGCGGCGCCGTTTTAACCTGTTTGCCAGGCACGGCCAGGCCAGTGGGTCCGGGGATGGTTCCGGAGACTCCAGTTGACTGTTCCTCTCGTACTGGCTCTCGGGGAGCCTTGACGGGGTGTTGACGAAGCTCTTGACGCGACGAACGGCCTTGATCAGAACTTCGTGTGCTTCCGGTCCGGACACACGGGTGTCCCGTCGGTACGACTTTCGGCACTGTGATTGGTGCCTCTCATCAAGACGGACCTGTGTCCGAAGCTTCCTTGCAGGATGGCATTGCATCCTGGGTAATTCCGCCTTGAACGGTGATCCATCGGCCGCTAATGGGCTCACTAGGGCGAGAAACTGAACCCGTGTCGGGTGATCGGGATCTTCTTGCTGACAGAACCTCCGGCCCCTTGTTGTGGATGGCCGAGGGCATTCTTCCTCTTTCGGAGAATCATAAGGTAGACCGTCGTCCTTGATCGGACGTCGGATGTGGGGTAGCGGCATGACAGAGTCGATGCCGGATCATTGGGCAGGCTTGATCGCACTGCCGGTTGGTTGCGGGTTGACTTTGACTCTCCTGAGGTGAGGTCCCCGGTGTTCCCTTCAAGGTGGCTTGGGCTTCGTCAGCTCGAGGGACCCTTGATAAGTTGATTTTCATCGGCTTCTGTGCTTCAGTGGGCCGTATCATTCGTCTTTGCGGCTTGGTCGCCAGGGATCATATTTTGAGTGCCAACAAATGCCCCCCAGACGTGGGTGGTGCAAGCGAGGCAGGAGTGCAGCAGTGCCTACGGATGAGCTTCGTGTGATGACGAGAGCTCGAACGGCACTCAATTCTGGCTCCGGATGCCTGTCGGACGAGGCGGGAAACCTGACGGCGTTGCTTAAAACGGCGCGGCCTTTGCTTCGAGCGTTAAAACGGCGCGGCCTTTACGGCGCGCCCTGGGCCTTCGGGGTTAAAACGGCGCGGCCTTTACGGCGCGCCCTACCCCTTTCTGGAGTTAAAACGGCGCGCCCTCCCCGGCGCGCCATTTGCTCAAAACTGCGCGCTCCAGGGCGCGCCGTTTTAACGAGATGAGAGGAGGGGCCTATAAAAGGCTCTCTTCTCCATTTTTCTTCTTCAGTCTTCATTTGCAATATTTTTTTCTCTCTCCTCATTCCTCTCTCCACCTCTCGCGACGCCGAGTGAGTCCCGGGTTCGGGCGATTTCGCCTGTGAGCGGGTGAGTTGAGTGTTGCTGTTCTTTGGGTTTTGAACCCATTCTTCGGGCCCCGGGAGGCTTCTCGTAGGACTTGTCCTCGGAGCTAGATCCCTCGGGTGTCCCATTCGGCTCTGGCTTAATGCCTATGGCTGCTTTTAGGGGCTGCTCCCTTCGTGGACGGCTTCCGCTCTCTTTTTGGCAAACCCTCGAGCTGAGGAGATGCTGCCGAAATTTCGTCAGAAATATTATTTCGATTCACTAATTTCTGACTTTTGTTTGTTCTTTTCCGGGTGCTGTTCTGCAGATAACATGGCTTCCGGCTCTTCTTCCTCTGTATCTCGGGTCGCCGTGACATGGGGGAACGTCCATTCCCTTGATCGGGGGCTCCGACGTGTAGCCGTGGTGGCTGAGTCTTCGGACTCAGAAACCGACACAGTCGACACCGGCCATTTGTTGATCCTCGACGGCAACCAATTCAGATATGACCGAGGGGGCAATATCAGACGGGATCACCCCAAAGACAAGCACCTGATGGCGTTTCTCGAGCGCTTCAACCTCGGTGGGAAGCGTGATTTAATCCTGGTCCGCCGAGCTGAAGGAGCGCTGCTGGCGGAGCGGGACAGCCTGACTGAGTCAGTCACATATGGTATGCCCATGTACATCCCCGGGGAACCCAGGAAATGGGGGGCCGTGCTCGGAGTGCAGGAATTATCTCCCGAAGCCGGGATGCTGACGAGGGCACCGCAATACACACCAGCTCGCTGGAATGAGACCGCCGGCCGTGTTGACAGGGAGAAACCCATATATGGTCTGTTCCTCGCACCGCTCCATTGGGGATATCGAGATGAGCCTTTTCTTTTGGACTGCTTGGCGGTCCGGTTCAAACATCAAATTTCAGTGGGGTGGTTTGGAGAGCTCAAAGCCACCGATGCTCACGCCTTCAGACCGGGAGCGGTTGAATTCACTGACTTTGTGTTGCGGCAATACGCCCCCATCTTGGTGCACGCCGGAATTTATCAGAGTGTATACGCTTCCCGGTATAGATACCCGATCTCCCGAGGCCTATGCTGCGGGATGATTGAAGTCTTCTGCCCAGAGTACAATACTTTCTACACCGCAGAAGGTGAAACTTCATTGGATTTATGGAGCCTTTCTCAGCTGAGCGGCCTGCCGATAGATGGAGAGCCGTATGAAGAAGTTTGCTTCGCAGATTGGCTGAAGGACCAGACAGATGGTGAAGGCAACTACTTCACGGGCTTCGCCTATCGTTATCTGATGAAGGCGTATCGCACCCTGCTGCGCCTGACACTTGACTCGCGGGAAGCGCGAAAGCCCGGCGAAAAGAGGCGCGTGCGGATGGGCACGTGGCTTCAATATTTCTTTGGTGGGGAACAGCACTATGAGGACTTCCCCACAGTGGTTCCGACAGTGGTGGTGCGGAAGAAGAGGGCTCGGCGCCAAGCAACATATCCTGCTATCTCAGGGAGAGGGCGACAGGCCGGCCCGAATCCCACGGGAGTTGACGCAGTTACACATTGTGCTGCGTATTTGACATATTGGCTTTGTTCATTCGCCCTTCCCCAAGGAGATGAGACGGTGATTAGGCCGGAGGCGATTTACCCCGCCTGTTTGATGGCTTGGGGGACGAAGCTGTCCCTGTGCCCCGTGGCTTTATGCCTCATATACAAAATGTTGGGGGATTTGCACAAATCACGTATTCCCCGGAATTCGAGGATAGTTGGTCCCCTCCACTTCTTTAATGCTTGGGTCTGTACCCTATTCCCGGAAGCGGCTCCCCGGTCAATGCAGTCAGATCGCCCGCTGCCGCGGATGATTGAATTTGCTAGTGCTGAAGCCTCCTCACTGGCGGATCAGCTTTTTGCCATCAGGGGGAAGTTGACTACAGTTCCAGTAGATTCCCCGGGAGTTCTTCATTTCTGGAGCTTGGCTGCCAGCTCTAGTCCTCTGGTAAACAGGATGCGGCAGTGCCGATTGTTTGAGACAGAGGAGTTCATTCATGAGTTGACTGGGCGCAAGAGCACAAGGCCCATCCTGGAACCGGAACTGGTTGATTGGGCGTTGTCTATCCGCCCGAGTGTTCTTGTTTTTAGAAAGAGCGGCTTGCTGTGGCTGGAGCCGTATTATCCTTTCCGCTTCAGTCGGAATTTTGGGTATGACCAACAAATTCCCTCTTCTGCGGCCCAGTTCAATCTTCCAAACAGGCACCGGGCCGGTCAGACGACTACAGAGGAAGCCCGCACATGGTGGGATTACTTTCATCGCCGGGAGGATGTATCATTCAGGGTGCCAACCCCGGCTCGTCTTCCCCGAGTGACTCCAGACTTCATCAAGTGGTGGAATGCACGAACAGGTTTTTATCGGAATTCCCGGAAAGACTGCTGGCACGTTGCCGAACGCCGCTTTCTAGATTCCCAGCGGGAGCCCATTCTGGACATTGATCCCGCATATCTGAAGAAGCTGAAGTCCTGGTCCAATGCCGAGGTGACGGCATATATAGAGGCCAGGAAAGCTGTGAAGGGCAAGTCATCCAAGTCCGACCCGAAGATGCCTGAAATCAGGAAGGATGACTATGTGAAGACCCTCTGGGGATTGTGTCGGGTCAGCAGTGACCGGGTTGCTCTTCAGACAATTCCCCTTCCAGTGGAAGAACCTCTTCCTACTGTGGCGAGCTGGCGCCCGGAGATTGACCATTTTCATCCTTATCGGACCTTCATCGGGAGGGAAAACAGGCGGGCTGACTTGTACACCACCACCCCCTGGATATTCGCCCTACTTCATTCTCATGGGCTTTCAGTTGACAGTCCATTAGAAGCCATTCGGAACCATCAGCTTCAAATATCCTTCAAGTATGTCGACGGCTGGGGATTCGACCACTTGAGCTTATATCATCACTTGTCCTCCTGCGGCCATGAAGATTTGGCCCAACTGACGGAGAAAAGTGAAACAATTGGTGACGTATGCTGGCTGATCCACGAGGCGGCTTCCCGGGACAAGGCGCCAGTATTGCTTTACTGGCCACTCAGTCCTCGATATACGGGGATGCCAGGTAATGCTTGTTTTCTTCTTCAGCCCTGGAGTTGCTTCTCCTATATTCAGTGTGCATCTTCTTACTCATGTGTTGTTTTTTTTTTTTTTTGGCAGCCCGCCTTTCTGCGGGAGCGACTCGACACTGTAGGGAGCTGATATCTAAGGCGGAGAAGCCTTCATACTTCAACATTCCAGAGCCGGCTCCGACCACGACGCCATTACCCCCTGGGGACTCGCGGAAGCGGACCAGGTCTCAGGTCAGGGAGGCCATTAACAGGGCTAAGAAAGCCAAGAGGGCAGATTGCCGCACTGCCGTCAGTTCACTGAAGGTGACGGTGGGACAGCTGAGGGATGCCGCTGAGAATATCTCGGAACGTCAGCTGCTCCTCAGGGCACGGATAGATGAATTGCGTGCGGAACTAGCTAAGGCCGAGGCCGAGCTGCAGGAAGGCGAGCGCCTAGAAGTCCAGACGACAGAGGAGGCCGACCTGGCTGAAGGACGACTTGCTTCACTCAACGAGAGGTTATTGCTGCTGACAGCCACCGAGACTCGTCTGGAGGAATTGACCCAGTACCCCTCGCTGGGCCTTTTGGAACTAGGGGACATCTTCCGGCGTCCTCTGCCGTAGTCTTGGTTTCCCTTTGCTTTTTGTTCCCTTTCCTTTTGGAAGCTCTGTTCCTTTTTTTTGTCTTTGGAGTTTATGTACCCTGGGGGATGCCCTGGGCAAAAGAATGTATTCTCCACTTTTATTAAATGGAAGCATTTCTTTTCGTAGTCTTGACCACGACTTCTTTTCGTCTTTTCTTTCTTTCGGCTAATCACCTGAACCCGGGAACGAGTGCCAATAACGCAGGAGAGCGCTCACGCCTTCAGGGAAGGGATGAGGTGTTCGCTCCACCGCGGTGTAGCCGTTCCTGGGACAGGGCCTTTGCCAGGTTTGGGGGGAAAGCGACCGATCTTGCCGGTGGTGGCAAGGGTCGAAAAGGGTAGATGGTCTTGCCGATGATGACAAAAACCAGAAGGGTAGCGACCGATCTTGCCGATGATGACAAGGGTCGAAAAGGTGGACGGTCTTGCCGATGATGACAAAAACCGTTATAGGTAGCGACCGATCTTGCCGATGATGACAAGGGTCGAAAAGGTAGACGGTCTTGCCGATGATGACAAAAACCGGAAGGGTAGCGACCGATCTTGCCGATGGTGACAAGGGTCGAAAAGGGTAGACGGTCTTGCCGATGATGACAAAAACCGTTATAGGTAGCGACCGATCTTGCCGATGGTGACAAGGGTCGAAAAGGTAGACGGTCTTGCCGATGATGACAAAAACCGTTATAGGTAGCGACCGATCTTGCCGATGATGACAAGGGTCGAAAAGGTAGACGGTCTTGCCGATGATGACAAAAACCGGAAGGGTAGCGACCGATCTTGCCGATGGTGACAAGGGTCGAAAAGGGTAGACGGTCTTGCCGATGATGACAAAAACCGTTATAGGTAGCGACCGATCTTGCCGATGGTGACAAGGGTCGAAAAGGTAGACGGTCTTGCCGATGATGACAAAAACCGGAAGGGTAGCGACCGATCTTGCCGATGGTGACAAGGGTCGAAAAGGTAGACGGTCTTGCCGATGATGACAAAAACCGGATGGGTAGCGACCGATCTTGCCGATGGTGACAAGGGTCGAAAAGGGTAGACGGTCTTGCCGATGCTGACAAAAACCGGAAGGGTAGCGACCGATCTTGCCGATGGTGACAAGGGTCGAAAGGGTAGACGGTCTTGCCGATGGTGACAAAAACCGTTATAGGTAGCGACCGATCTTGCCGATGATGACAAGGGTCGAAAATGGTAGATGATCTTGCCGATGGTGACAAGAACCGGGTAGGTAGCGACCGATCTTGCCGATGATGACAAGGGTCGAAAAGGGTAGACGGTCTTGCTGATGATGACAAAAACCGTTATAGGTAGCGACCGATCTTGCCGATGGTGACAAGGGTCGAAAAGGTAGACGGTCTTGCCGATGGTGACAAAAACCGGATAGGGTAGTGACCGATCTTGTCGATGGTGACAAGGGTCGAAAGGGTAGACGGTCTTGCCGATGGTGACAAAAACCGGATAGGGTAGTGACCGATCTTGCCGATGGTGACAAGGGTCGAAAGGGGTAGACACTGGACGTGTATAAGTGGGATATCGGATGAAGATCCTCGTCACGACCTTGAAAGTGGCCTTTCGGATGGAGGATGGTTCATCACTATTCATCATTTTTTTTTATTCACATTACCGGCCTAAGTGCCCTTTCGGGTTTTCACCGAGACCAGCCCCCTCTTGCTTTTGCCCACGCGCCCTTTCGGGTTTTCACGTGGCGGGGTACCCGATTTTGCCTGCGACGCCCTTTCGGGTTTTCGCCCCAGCTGGGTTATAGCCATTTTTGCACTTGTCCCGATAGAGGAGCAAGTCTGGCGGGGCATCTCTATTTTTAACCCCTTTTTTATTTTATTATTTTTTTTGAGTTCGAGGTGCAGAAGAGCTGGACCGCGAGAGTGTTGATCGGCCTTGTTGATGATGACAAGGCTCGGATTTTGGTTCATTTCGTCGACACTGGCTAGATGTCGAAGCAAAGGATATGGTTTGTTAACAAGGATGTAAGATCCGAGTCAAAGATGAAGATCGACCGATCTCGCCGATGATGACGAGGGTCGACCACGGGTTTGTTCGTCGACATGAGATATTGCCAAAACAAGGATGGGGTTGTCAACAGGGACGTAGGGTCCAAGTTGAGGGTAGAGATCGACCGATCTCGCCGATGATGACGAGGGTCGAAAATGGTTTGTTCACGGATTACCGGCGAGACTTTGATGATTGTCCCTCTCGGAGTTTGTTAGGTGGAGAATAGGAGAGGGATTTGGAAGTTATCACTTTACTGACTCAAGCGCCCTTTCGGGTTTTCGCCGAAGACAGCCCCCTCTTGCTTTTGCCCACGCGCCCTTTCGGGTTTTCACGTGACGGGGTACCCGATTTTGCCTGCGACGCCCTTTCGGGTTTTCGCCACAGCTGGGTTATAGCCATTTTTGCACTTGTCCCGATAGAGGAGCAAGTCTGGCGGGGCATCTCTATTTTTAACCCCTTTTTTATTTTATTATTATTATTATTTTTTATTATTATTATTTATTTATTTATTTTTATTTTTTATTATTATTATTTTTTTTATTCGGAATGAGAGCCAAAGAAGGATAGCTTGATCAGGACGGAGTGTCGTTAACCAAGGAAAACGTAGCTCGATCAGGACGGAATGCCGCTGACCAAGGGCAGGGATAGCTTGATTAGGGCGGAATGCCACTTAACCAAGATAAAGGGTAGCTCGATTAGGGCGGAATGCCACTAACCAAGATAGGGTAGCTCGATTAGGGCGGAGTGCCACTAACCAAGGAAAAGTGTAGCTCGATTAGGGCGGAGTGCCGCTAACCGAGGAAAGGTAGCTTGATTAAGGCGGAATGCCGTTAACCAAGGAAAGGTAGCTTGATCAGGGCGGAATGCCGCTAATCAAGGAAAGGTAGCTTGATTAGGGCGGAGTGCCGCTAACCAAGATAAAGGGTAGCTCGATTAGGGCGGAATGCCACTGACCGAGACAGGGTAGCTTGATTAGGGCGGAGTGCCACTAACCAAGATAAAGGGTAATTTGATTAGGGCGGAATGTCGCTAACCAAGGAAAGGTAGCTTGATTAGGGCGGAATGCCATTAACCAAGGAAAGGTAGCTTGATTAGGGCGGAATGCCGCTAATCAAGGAAAGGTAGCTTGATCAGGGCGGAATGCCGCTAATCAAGGAAAGGGTAGCTCGGTTAGGGCGGAATGCCACTAACCAAGATGAGGTAGCTCGATTAGGGCGGAGTGCCGCTAACCAAGATAAAGGGTAGCTTGATTAGGGCGGAATGCCGTTAACCAAGGAAAGGTAGCTTGATCAGGGCGGAATGCCGCTAATCAAGGAAAGGGTAGCTTGATTAGGGCGGAATGCCGCTAATCAAGGAAAAAGGTAGCTCCGTCCGATCACTCGGGGAGGGTTGGTTGCGCTGCGTGATACAGCTTAATATGTTTTCCATTGAGGGGAGAGAACTGGATGACTCCTTTGTGGTCCACCAGGACGTAGGCTCCTCCTTCATATACTCGGCGGACGATATACGGTCCGACCCAGTTTTCGACCAACTTCCCTTTGGGGTTAGAGGCCATTACTTCTCTTCTTTTGACCATTACCAGGTCTCCTTTCTTGAACTCTCGACCCTTGACTAACTTGTCAAAAGCGCGGGCCATGCGAGCTTGATAGAGTTGGATGTTTTGTTGCGCCAGGAGGCGTTTTCCTTCGAGCTCAGCGAGCTCTTCCAGTCTTCTTTCTGCATTGTCTTGCTCACCACTGACTAGTCCGTGCTGGATGGCAACTCGCAACGAGGGCACCTCAAGTTCGATTGGCACCACAGCTTCCGACCCATAGACGAGGGAGAAAGGTGAACAGCCGGTTGGGGTTTTATAGACGGTACGATAGGCCCAAAGTGCCTCGTACATCCTTTCTTCCCAATCTTTCTTATTAGACTTGACAGTCTTTGCCAGCAACGTGCATAAAGTCTTGTTAAAGGCTTCTGCTAATCCATTGGCTTGAGGGTTGTAGGGGGACGATGTCCTCTAGTCAATTTTGTATTTGTCGGCTAGCCGATAAATCTTCTGATTTCTGAAATGGCTGCCATTATCAGAGATGATTCGGCTGGGAATCCCGAACCGGAATATTACATTTTGTCGGAAGAACCTTGCAACTAGTTCTCCCGTCACATCTCTTAGTGCTACTGCCTCTGCCCATCTGGAAAAGTAGTCTGTAGCTGCTAAGATGTATTTGCACCCTGATGAAGATGCTGGTAGTGGCCCCACCACGTCCGTGCCCCACTGAGCAAACGGCCAACTTGGTAGAGTGGGATGCAGCGGCACTGGAGGTCTCCTCGCCACATTGGCATGTTCTTGACATTTCTGACAGGCTTTGGCAAACCTGCAGCAGTCATTGAATATAGTGGGCCAATAATAGCCCAATTTCTTTATTTCTATCTTCATTTTCGGACCGGCCTGGTGTGCTCCAGCCGATCCTGCATGAACTTCTTGCATTACTTGTTCCGCTTCTGCTGATGACAAGCAACGGAGTAGGATTTTCCTTCGGGCGTCTGCCATAATCCGGAACAAAGTTCCGCTTCTCATCTCATAAGAATCCTTGATCCTTAGGAGCTTCATTCTCTGTTCTTTTTCTTTTGGAAGTTGCTGGTGTTGAAACCAGCGTAGAAGATGTTCCCGCCAATCGGGTTGCTGGACCCTTTCAGCGACTGCTACTTCTATCTCCCGTTCGTCGGTCAGATCCTCTGTTACACTGGGGACCTGTCGACGGTTGATTACTGTTATATTCAGGCTTATGTCTGGCGGGACTGCCAACGAACTAGCCAGCTTAGCGAGGGCGTCCGCCTGAGCATTTTGGCCTCGCTTGATGTGCTTGATGCTGATGAAGTAAAATCTTGACATCAGGCAAGTTGCCAACTGGTGATAGGGGATGAGTTCTTGTTTTCGCACTTCAAACTCTCCTTCCAGCTGTTTTATAACTAGCATGGAGTCTCCAGATGCTTCCAGCATCTGAATTCCCATGGACAGAGCAATTTGTAACCCGATTATCAGGGCTTCATATTCTGCTTCATTGTTGGTGCATGGTTTATTTATGGAGCAGGATGTATGCACCACTTCTCCTTCTGGGGATTTCAGGACTATGCCTGCCCCTGCTCTGACTCTGACCGATCCAGTGGCAGAGATGTCAATTCTAGAAGCGCCATCAAAATATAGCTGCCACGGGGACGGCTGTACTTGAGCGGCTTCCAAAGTTTCATCTTCGGGGAGTTCTGGTTCCCACGGGCAGTTTCCGGGTACCGGATGCGCAGCAAAGAAGTCTGCGATAGCTTGACCTTTAATGGCCTTGCGCGGGACGTAGGAGATATCAAACTCCATAAGGATCACCGCCCATTTGCCCAGACGGCCTCTGAGTGCTGGCTGGGACATGATATATTTCAGGGGATCCTCCTTGGATACCAAGCTGATTTCATGCGACAACATATAGTGTCGGAGTTTCTTAACTGCGAAGACTAGTGCCAAGCAAATCTTCTCAATATAAGTGTATTTTTCTTCAGTTCTGACCAGTCTCCGACTGAGGTAATAGAGGGCTTTCTCTTTCCCTTCTTCATTATTCTGGGCTAGCATTGCCCCCAGAGAGTTGTGTGTAGCTGCTATATACAGCATCAACGGCCGTCCTTTCACCGGTGCGCCTAATACTGGAGGAGTCTTCAGATAATCCTTTAGTTTGTCAAAGGCTGTCTGGCAATCTTCATCCCAATAGAAGGGAACATCTTTCATCATCAACTTGTGAAAAGGCTGGCATCGCCCTGACAAATTGGAAATGAACCGCCGGATATAAGCCAAGCGGCCTTGTAGTGACCTCAGCTCGGAGATGTTCCTTGGCGGAGGTAACCCCTGAATCGCCTTGATCTTTGCGGGGTCTATCTCGATTCCCCGATGTCGGACGATGAAGCCCAAGAATTTTCCGCTCGACACTCCGAACGCACATTTCATAGGATTCATTTTTAGCTCATGCTGCCTCAGCCTCTGAAAAACAATCCGGAGGTCTTGCAGGTGATCTTCTTTTCTTCTGGTTTTGACCACCAGGTCATCTATGTAGCACTCGACTTTGTGGTAGAGCAATTCATCAAAAATTTTAGTCATTGCGCGCTGATAGGTTGCGCCAGCATTCTTCAATCCAAATGGCATTCTCTTGTAATGATAAATGCCTTTGGGAGTTCGAAAAGCAGTATGGACCCGGTCGTGCTCCGCAATCCAAATCTGATTGTAGCCGGACGACCCATCCATGAATGACAGGGCTTCATGGCCGGTTGTAGCATCGATCATTACCTCGGTTATTGGCACCGGGAAGTCATCTTTAGGGCAAGCTTTATTTAGATCCCGGAAGTCAACACAAATCCGGATCTGTCTATTCTTCTTTTTCACAGGGACGATATTTGCCAGCCATGTGGTGTACTGATTTTCTTCAACAAATCCCACATCAATGAGCTTGTCAACTTCAGCACAGATTCGGGTGATGAGCTCTGGCCTCATACGCCGCGGTGGTTGTTTCACCGGCTCGGCTTCGGGACTGATTGTTAGCTCATGTTGTGAGACAGCAGGGTTTAGACCTGGCATCTCTTTATAAGTCCAGGCGAAGCAATCCCGGTATTCTAGCAGCAGCTGGATGTACAGCTCCCGTTCTTCTGGGGACAGTTGGGCACTGAGGAAGGTAGGCCTAGGGTCCTTCTCATTTCCCAGGTTGACTTCTATTAGTTCATCGACTGTGGCTTGGCCTCCGTCTTCTATTTCCGGAGGTGCCGGCTGGAGGTCGACGAAGTCTGGAATACCATCTTGAGGGTCGAGTACTTCGACTTCCTCGTCAGACACCGCCAGAGCTTCATGGGGTCTCTTGATCTCTTGTGCTAGCAGCTGGGCGGATTGTTCTATTAGAAGATCCATTGCCGGTGCAGCTCCCGAGGGCGAGAGGACAGCTTCAGTGCTTGTAGGTGAGGTTGCAGCCATGACAGGCCAGCAGTTATTTGCCGCCGGACTCGGACAGCCTATTGGATTGGTAGCAGGAGTTGAGGGAGTCTCGCCTTCTGGGACAGTTGTGTCTTCCACAGAAGTGGCTTTTCCTTTTCTGGTAGCCGGCTCCCCTTGATTGGAGTAAACCGAGGCTCTGTTGACTGTCAGAAAGGGTGTTGAAGTCGTCATTAGCATGACCCCTGCGGAGGGAGAGACTTCTGCTCCTTGAGCATCTTCGGCTTCGCTGCTGCTAGCCGTATCAAATTCGGCCTGAAAGGCCGCTCCTTCAGGATGGACCTGCTCCCAGCATCGGCATGAGATCAAGGTCTCCATTTGTTGATTCCCGGATAGGGTTAATTCAGCATGTTCGGCTTCCGCCGGATATTCATCAAAGGTTGCCCCCAGAGGGCTGTCTTCAGTTGGATAGAAGGTGGAGATGGTGTCCACCTCGTACCGCCCACTGTAATAGTAGTCTTCCAGGGTGAAACCCAGACCCGGGTGTTGAGAGACACGTCTCATTTCTTTGTCCAGATTTACAGGATACCACATCTTCTGGAAAGCTTCCTTGCGTTTTTGAGGCTGATCGGGAGGGATGTGTTGCTTTTGAAACATCCTGGCCGTCCGATCAGTGGTGAATGCCAGGCCCTGCACAGGAACCCGTGGGTTGGCTAGATCTTCAGGGAGGCTGCAATCCGTGTCTTCCTGAGTAGGATGCTCCTCAGCTGTATAGAATAAGCTGCTGTGCCCATCTTCCTGTGCCACTTCCCAAGCTTTGAAAGGTTCGACGGTGGGACCATCGAGGCCGGAGACTGGCTTGGTGAGGCCGGCCGGGACTCCGATGCGGTCGTGTTGTCGGTCAACATGCACTTCCTTAGCTTTGGGGTATAATGCTGGGGGTGTCACCCTGCCGGCATTCCCAGAAGCCGTGATGTGGGAGACCACCTTCGGCTTGACATATCCGCGCGGCGGTGGTGGATACCAACCGTCACCCGATCTATTCTTCGATGCCCCTACGGGGGCTTCAGTTTTAGAAGTCTTCCGGGGAGACCCCGTATACAGATTGGCGTCCGCCAAGTGACACTCAAACACCTCGAATGGGTGGATGTCAGCAAATATCCTTTCCTCCTTCCCCTGGAGGCTGTATTTGATGCATTGGTGGAGCGTGGAGGGCACCACCAAGTTTTCATGCAGCCATGGGCGGTCGAGCAGTGCTTTGTAGGAGGTGCGAGAGTCAATGACGTGAAACTGCACCGTTGTAGTGAAATCTGCCAGAGTCAGTGTGAATTCTGCCACCCCCATAGATACTTCACATTTCTGGTTGAAGCCCGCGATACGCATATCCCCGGCCTTTTCGAGATGCACATTGAAGTGGTACCTCTCGTATATTCTATATGGCAGGATGTTGACTGCTGCGCCAGGATCGACCAGAATCCGGTTCAGTTCTCTTCCATTCAGGTGCCCTTTCATATATAGCGGCCTGTTGTGACTGGCCGTAGGCAGTAGCATGTCTTCTGGAGAGAAGGTCATACTGGCTTCTGGTATAGCCTCAGCTATGCAGGTTTCAAACTGGGCAGGCGTCTGCAGAGCAGTGATGATTGCCTGTCTAGTTTCTTCACTCAAAGAGAGAATTTCCCAGATCGTAAAACGAGCAGGGAGCTTCTTGAGTAGCTTCATTATTCGGCTTCCAGCCCGGACATTGGAGAGCTTCATCTCCTCAACCCATCTGGGCTTAGGAAGGTTTTGATTTGTGGGTCCAGACGGACCTGCTTCATCTTCCTCGGACTCGGCACCCTCTCGACTGGCACCGACTGTCGAGTCTTCTTTATTGGTTGCTACAGGGCAAGCCCCATCTGCATTTGTATCCTCCGTAGATTGCACTGGCCGAGGGTGATTGACCCCGGGTGTAGGGTTGGCGTCTTGACAAGGCTGTTTCCCCTTTGACATCTTCATAAATTCAAGAAATGAGGGGACAGCCTTGCCCCCGCTCTTGTTGTATAGACCGGACGGAGGAGGGATTTGAACTCCCTTGACCTCCGGCGGAGGTGTCTTGTAGGGTTGTTCCCCTCTGAACACAATATTGTGGTTGGGTGGGGGTTGGCGCCCCCATTTTCGGCCTGACCGCGTGGCATGTGCAGCAGTGGCGGCCTCGACCTTGCTTTCCCCAGTGTGGGGTGTAAAGCATATTTCTTCTTCTTCCTCTTCCCCGGGTAGGTTGAAGAGGGCTGATAGTGTATTACAGGAGACAACCTGTGCTTTATTGGCGCCAACGGCCTTTCTTTTCTTCTTCTTTTGCTTCTTTTTCCTTTTTGCTTCTGCGGGCACCTGCCCCCAGAATAGACTGCTCGCTTCAGGGGGTGCTGCTTCAGCTTCCTCCGTCTGCTTGAGTGAGAGTTGCTCCAGCTCCTGCCATGGGACGTAGTCCCGTACGAGTAGGGGTTTCAATTCGGGCTGTACATATTCATCTAGCCCTTCAATCAGGTGTTGCAGTCGAAGGACCCCGGGGTTGGTTTCCTTGACCACTGGCAGGGGGGTCTGTCTCCTTCTGTTGGGTGCATGTATTCTGATAGCTGCAGATGGAGTAATCCACGTAGGCGCTATCACTGGCGGAGCAGGCCGGGGCGTGACGCCACGGATAAGTGCCCCCTCTTTCGGGCAGGGTGCCCTCTTCTTATTGTGCTTCACAGGGACTTGCTGCCACCTCTGCTGTTCCTTCACGGGCTCCAGGAAATGGATTTCGTAGGTGCTCCGTGTGCTTGCTTCAGAGATCTCCTCAGGTAACGCCTGGTAGAGGGAGATCGTGTTGACTGCTGCTCTTCGGGGAGGAGCTTCATGTGGCTGAGGAGGGTCTACTTTGTACTCTCCCAGCTCTATCTCATTTTTCTTCACCATCCCTTCAATGATGTCTTTGAAAACATAACAGTCTTCGATTGAATGTCCCAGCATCTGGTGATAGGGGCAGAATCTTGGACTGTCTCTTCTTTTGAGGTCCTCTGGTCTTCTTGGCTCAGGCAGAGTGACCATGTCATATTCCGTTACCCAGTCAAATAGGATTCGGGTCTTATCCTTAGGAAAGGAATAAGCCTTCTTCATTTTGTCCCTCAACGAAGGACCTTCTTTGTCATCTGGAGCTTTCGCAGGTTGCGGGGGAGCCGCTTTCTTGCCTTTCTCCTTCTGTTGTTCGAACGCCTTGATATCAAGCGCATTCGCTTCTTTAGGTGTGGGGCGCCGTTCCGCCGCCTTGCCTTTCTGGGCTGTGCTGGTAGCTGACGGCGGGACGGGCTTGGCTAGAAAAGCCTCTACCTCGGCCACCACATTATTCAGCCGGTCGAACGACCGTATTTCCATCCCGATCATTTTTTCCAAGACCTCCCTCCTGAGATTTTGCTTACATATTTGCACAGCGTCCTCCTGATGCGGGGGCCGCTTACATCTCATTCCGAGGTTCCTCCACCTCTTGATGTAGTCAAGGGCGGTCTCATCTGCCCTTTGTTTTGTCGAATAGAGTTCGGCCACTGTGACCTCCCTCTCTGTGACATGGAATCTTTCCCTGAATTTCCTCTGCATATCTGACCAGTCATTGATTGACCCGGCCGAGAGGCTGGAGTACCATTCAAATGCGAGCCCCGTCAGCGAGGACCCGAAGAATTTCAGCAGATATGACTCGTCGGTGGACAGATCACCCATAACGGTCATATAATATGCAATATGTTCTTTTGGGGAACCTTTCCCGTTGAATTTGTCAAATTTGGGCGGCTTGTTGACTCCCGGGGGAAGTCGCTTAGCCGCATGGTGTTGCGGGTAGGGCACCCGGTAGGCATCGAATGCGACGTAGTCGCCTTCGCTCTTCTCTGCGAGCTTCAGCTCGATCATCCTTTCCACCATCATCCGGCTCACGACCGTGGGGTCGACTGGCTCCGGATAGAAGTGTGCTGGCTGCAGGTACGGGGTGACCAGGGTGGTCGCCTGTGGAGGATGCAGCAGCGGGGGTGTTGGGTGCACCTGAGGAAGCACCGGAGGCAGCAGCGACTGAGGCTGTGGTGGCCGCTGTTGTGCTGTCGTCACAGTTGGCTCTGACGGCTGGGGTAGTGTGCAAAGTGGTGGAGGGTCGTCTCGACGAGCCGCTCCCCGGGATGATTCACCTTGGACTTCGGGTGGTTTGGAGGCTGATGAGTGTTCAGTTTTCTCCATCAGCTGTTTCTTCAGGGAATCTATTTCCCGTTGATATCTTTGCAGCAGCATCAAGACTGATGGGTCTATAGTGGTGGGGACACCTTCTGTCGTTTCCCCGGACGTACCCTCGGGCAGGATATCGAGGAGTACGTCGTCTTCTTCTTCCGTCGTTACCACATTAGCGGTCAAGACGGGGGCTTTGTCATCCCAGTGGAGGTATGACTGGGGCTGTTTCTCTTTCATCGCTGTCAGAAGCCCTCTTGCTGCTTCTGTCCTGCGGGTAGCTGGTCCCGGCCGTACGGCCAACTGAGCCAGTTCTTGAGAGTTTTCAGGAAGCTTCCCATATCGGCTGGACACGCCAGCCATGTTGCAAGTGAAAACCTGCATCCTCCTTCTTCGTCGATGGACCCTCCGCCTTGCTTGTGGCGGGAAGGTCAGCCTCTCGAACACAGAAATTCTTCTTCTTTCTTCCCGCTCGGGGAAGGCTTCATTGGCTTTGATCTCAGAGCCGTCATTGTGTCCGTTGTCATCGACCGACGACATCCTTATTATATCCTCTATTTCTTCTTCATCTGCCGTCGATGGGCAGCAATTTTCTTCAGTGGCGACTGTCTGCATCAGCCGCTGCTGTCCGAGTGAGGTGTTACCCAATCTTCGGAAATAGCTTCTGACTAGGCAGGCCATTTCTTCTTGACCCCGTTCTTGATGTAGCATGGGGGAGAGTGGTCGACCTCCAGCAGGAGGAATGTAGGCCAGTCGAGCTCTGTCACCTGGCTGTTGGAACCTTCGCCCCGTGGCAGGGACGTTGGCTTGACGGGCCATAGCCCGAAAACTTCTGTGACGCGGAGGATCCGCAACCACCTCTTCTTCATTCATCAGGGACAAGCCCCTTTCTCTTCTCGCTCTCGCCTCGTCGTTCATAGGACGATGGCGGGTGGGTGTTGGATGGTAGGCAGGTCGGGTCCGCTTGGGAACCCACACCTGTTTGAATTTCCTCGGCCTGAGCGCCGGGTTTTCTTGGCCATGGTGGCCGGCTTCTTCTCTTTCTGCCCTCCTTCCAGTGAGAGCTTGATAGTTGTTGTAGACAGGGACGTTTGGGATGACGCGATCTGGGGTCACCCGTGCCATGCGCCCGTTGAGGAAGACACGCATACCTCCCACCAGCATTGATTTTCCGGACTGAGAGACAGTTCCGGTGATCACGGCAGGGTTCTTGCGAGCCTGGCGACGCTGACGTCCTCCAGGGGGCTTGTTGATATCAGTGGGATGCATCACCCGTACAAGGTGGTGCACCAGGCAGCTAGCGGCCGGAACCGGGTTCTTGAGCGAATCACCGCGGCAGGGGGCCTTCAGAGGCTCCATTTCCTTCACATCTTCCTTGACGGGTTCCATGGCCTCGACTTCCAGCATGTCGACAAAGGCCAACCCCAAGAAGTTGGGGAAGCCCACAGCAGGAGGAAAGCTACCAAATTCCATGGGCACCGCCAGGTACCCTTGCGCGTGTCCAGCGACTATCGATTGGTCGAAGTCGACGCCAGCTATTCCATGAGTCGTCATTGTTTGCACTGAAAAGATAGACAGGAAAACAATCAGTAGTCTTTGAAAGGGCTTCGAAGCCCGAATATCTCGGCAAAGAGATGAAAGGTGACACCGGTCCCACCGGGCGTGCCAGATTGTTTCGACCGTCTTTTCCTTCGCTCCTTTTCGTTGGTATTTTTCATTCATTTATTTCGCGGGTCGATCGACCAATTGACTGACTTGTAGTCAACTGACTGATTGACGACGCGGGCGTGCCAGTCACATGCGTGACGATTTATGATGCGCTCATCCTGACCCATGTAGGGCGAATGTGAGGTTCGGTCGGGACCAGCAGTCCGCCATACCATAAAGGCTATGGCGTTAATTACATCCCCCACGAGGAGGGAACACCTTTGATTAATTGCCGAGATATCGGGCTGTCGAAGCCGGAAAAGGGAACTACATGATGATTATTAGTTGAAGGACTTGCACCCCTCTGTGATTAGCATAAGAAATCATCCCATAAGTGGGAAAGGGGTTAGAATGATGCGACGACACGATTCGGAACGAAACCGGTGCAGTGCATGCGAAGACAGGGATCAAAACGCTTGAAACGGCGCCCTGAAACGTAGGTAAAAAGCTTAAAACGGCGCCATAACCGTAGGTAAAGGGGCAGGCCGTTAAAACGGCGTGGGGAGCTGGGGCGCGCCGGGAAGGGCGCGCCGGAAAGGGCGCGCCGGATAGGGCGCGCCGGAAAGGGCGCGCCGGGAAGGCCGCGCCGGGAAGACCGCGCCGGGAAGGGCGCGCCGTTTTAAAGCGTGATCGCGCATGAACGCGCTGAATTAGCCCGATTTCAAGGAGGCAGGGGCCTCGTTGGTTTATTCATAGATTTATTAAGATTTTGGATGGTTTTGAGAATTTTATTAAGTTGATTATTCATCGGAATCGGTGCCGAGTCATGGGCTCGCGTGAGGCGATTGTTCCGAGCTTAACTCGTTCGAGCTGAAATTTCGGCAGCATCTCCCCATCCCAAAGGATTGTCGGGGAGACGCAGGGAGTACTCACGTGGCGGAGTAAACCCCTAAAGAGCCGGGTGGCACAACGGCGGCCGGCAGACCCGAACGGATAGGAAGACCCCGAGGGCTAGCCTGCTAGGGGTACCGAGTCCGTGGGTAACGGTGAGTGAATGAAGTGACTCGATGTGGGAGCGAAAACCCCGAGGGCTAGCCTACGAGGGGTACGCGACCCAAGCCACCACAACACTTGAAACGGGACGACCGAGTAGAGAAGGGAACCCCGAGGGCCAGCCTACGAGGGGCACACGCGTCTCACGGCCACCACAAAGTCCATTAAGGACTGTGGATTTATGGTGTTGGGATTACCCCCAATTTCTGTGTGCTCACTGGCCCTCGGAGATCCATTACTGCCAAATAGATCCCTCGAGCCAGGAGGTCAAGATAAAAGAATCAAGGGGGATGTTCCCCTCTCCCCAGTCACCGAATCTCCTTAAAAGGACGGTAACACTACGCGGAGCAACTCACACTCAGTTGGCAAACTGATCATGATACGTACAGCTATATATATATGTGCATAGAGGGATTAGCAAGTTAACAGAGCGATCACCGAGCTAACGCTCGGAGAACAACGATGCGGAGAAACCAAACATCAAGCTTATAGGGACAGCCTTACCTCCTTCTGTTTGTGATCAAAAAAACGGGAGGGAGGGGCAAACGGACAGGCCCAGGGTCGACCAGTAAGACATACATGCGCATATCTCTGACGGAGAAACCTTCGACATTCCATGAAAGGAAAAGCCCCAGGGAGAGGGGAAATTACTGTAGCCCATGATGTACCAGGGCGTATCCGGCATCGGAGAAGACGGGTACGGAGTTCGTTCGCGCCATGAAACAGGTAAACATGTAAACAGAGAGTAAAGGAAGCAGATGGGAGAGATGACCCCGACGCCGGGCATGCTCACATCCATCCGTTTGGTGCACAGATCATCGGAGAGATGTGCACATGCGCACATCACCCTCCACGGCGCCGTATCAATGGCCACAGAAAACAAATTCAAGGAGGAAGAGGAGGCAGCGATGCAGAGGTAGAGTAAGGCCATTAGACTCTTTAACCCACTGACATAAACATTCATTCATTCCACGGTAAACAGACAAAATGCATACAAGCATATTCCGACGTCGGCGTTGTCGCACGGTCGCCGTTTTACATTAACAGAGGAAGCTCATTCCGAACGAAGAGAAAGGGGCAGAAATAACGGTGGGAGAAGGGGGAGGAAAGGCTCGTATCATCGCCCCTCCCCCCGTCTCACTTACATTCTATCAGGGAAAATCCAAAAAAGAAAAGAAGAGGGTCGCCGGGAGAAATCGCGGGGCAACCCACCTAAGCAAATGAGAAAACAGGTGGCCTCCTTCGACTTCGGGGAGCTCGGATGGAGCAGGGTGGCGGCCGCCGAGAGGTTCGGACGGGAGCTTCTGCAGATAGACGAAAACCCTCCAACCCTTCTCTCTGGACTCCTCCTCTTTCTTTCTAATTCTCTCTTTTTTTCTTTCAAATCCGCCTCTTCTCCCGATCGGATCTCTCTTGATCTTCTTCTCGACAGGCTATATATAGCCTTGGGTTAAAACGGCGCCCCAGGAAGCGCGCCGGGTTGACGGCGCCGGGGAAGGCCCCTATTTGGTCTTTGCGCGCCGGATAGACGGCGCCGGGGAAGGCCCCCATTTGATCTTTGCGCGTCGGTTTGACGGCGCCGTTTTAAGCGGCGCCGTTTTAACCTGTTTGCCAGGCACGACCAGGCCAGTGGGTCCGGGGATGGTTCCGGAGACTCCAGTTGACTGTTCCTCTCGTACTGGCTCTCGGGGAGCCTTGACGGGGTGTTGACGAAGCTCTTGACGCGACGAACGGCCTTGATCAGAACTTCGTGTGCTTCCGGTCCGGACACACGGGTGTCCCGTCGGTACGACTTTCGGCACTGTGATTGGTGCCTCTCATCAAGACGGACCTGTGTCCGAAGCTTCCTTGCAGGATGGCATTGCATCCTGGGTAATTCCGCCTTGAACGGTGATCCATCGGCCGCTAATGGGCTCACTAGGGCGAGAAACTGAACCCGTGTCGGGTGATCGGGATCTTCTTGCTGACAGAACCTCCGGCCCCTTGTTGTGGATGGCCGAGGGCATTCTTCCTCTTTCGGAGAATCATAAGGTAGACCGTCGTCCTTGATCGGACGTCGGATGTGGGGTAGCGGCATGACAGAGTCGATGCCGGATCATTGGGCAGGCTTGATCGCACTGCCGGTTGGTTGCGGGTTGACTTTGACTCTCCTGAGGTGAGGTCCCCGGTGTTCCCTTCAAGGTGGCTTGGGCTTCGTCAGCTCGAGGGACCCTTGATAAGTTGATTTTCATCGGCTTCTGTGCTTCAGTGGGCCGTATCATTCGTCTTTGCGGCTTGGTCGCCAGGGATCATATTTTGAGTGCCAACAGGGCGTTAATTCTTCTGGGTTTGACCGACTTCCCCATTTGAGCTCTTGAAATTAACGCCCTTCTCAGGGGCGTGTTTTTAAACGTGGCTTTGATTAAGGCGTGTTTTACATTTTTCAAATATGGGGAGTTTTTATTTCCAAAATTTGGCTTTGAGGAACGCCCTTGTGCAGAGCGTGTTTTTGAGAAACGACCTCTGGATAGGTCGTCAATTCATCAATTGACGCCCTTACCTAAGGCGTGTTTCAGCTTCTGGCTTCGCAGCCCTTTCCCCAGATGGTCCTTGCTTCGTTAGACTCCTCCCCTATTTGGGCTCTTGCCCGTTCCAATCCTTTCCCCCTTTGGACTCTTGCCCATGTTTATCCTTTCTTCAATCTATTTAATAGAGCCATCGGCTCTGTTGTCAGGTTGGATTCCTCTTCTTCGGACGCCCACCTCTCTCTCCGACGTTCTTCTCTTTTCCTTTTCTGTTTTCTTCTTTTTCTTCTTCTTCTTCTTTCTTTCCTCACGCAGGTGCTGCTGTTGCCATTGGCTAAGGAGGGGCTCCTGCATACGTTCAAGTCTTCATCATCTTCTGGGAACTTCTCCCCATCGAGCATTCAAGCCCAAAAGCAACAGGCTTCCTCTTTTCATTTTTATTTCCTTTTCACTATCATCATTCATATCTGCATGTTCATAGTGTTCGTATACACATCTTTAACTTAACCACGTTGAGAAATCTCCCCATTTAGTGCGACTCTTGCACTCTTTCCCCCTATTTTTATTCATATTTTCATGCATTCATTATATCTCCCCACATCCTCTTTTGCATAGGGGTTTAAGGGCAATCCCCTTTAGGTGTGTTCTTCACCATGATTTCATGCTCATCTTTATTTAGGATTTGATGCTACACTCACCATATTCTAATCCATATTTTTTTATTGGTGTTTATCTTTTTTGTAAGGGTAATTAAAGGAAGAACTCTCTTCATCGGCCGGCCGATTTGAAGAGAAAGGAAGCACTCACATCCCCGCACTTTTGAGGTATTTTTCGCGATCATCCTCCCTATTTGTTATTGATTATCTTTTGAGGCGTTCGAGTCTCTGGCGATCACAAATTCCCCTTAGCACCTCGTGCTTATTTGTGCTATTTCATGCTTATTTATTCATATTCTTAATTTTTCCTTAAGTGGATTTTAAAAGAATCTACAAATTGGCGATCACGGTGGGACTCCTTGTGTTCTTTGTTTATTACCCTTTCCCCTTAGGCACCCGCGCGTGCCATCTCCCCTATTTGCACCCTCGGTGCGTCTCCCTTTTGTACGTGCCCCTCGGGCACCCTCCATTGGTTTTACACCCTCCCCTAAGTGATTGGTCAGTTTGTTGATTGTTTCTTTAAAATTTCCACTTATTCCAAATCTTTGATGAGCATGATGTTATCATATCCATATTGTTGATTGCCTGCTGTGACTGTGGGTGTTTGTTGCTTCTGGCCGGGGAAGCTTTTCTGGAGAAGTGAATTAACGCCTCTGTCAGAGGCGCGTTTTAATTTCACGCCCTGACCCAGGGCGTCTTATTCATATTTTACGCCCTCTGACAGGGCGTTTTCCAGCACATTTTCGGGTGTTCTTGATTTATATTGCTGCCTGTGAATTCACGCCCTGCTCCAGGGCGTCCTTTACTTGATTAGCGCCCCATATTAGGGCGTGTCTTTTGATTTGACGCCCGCTGGAAAGGGCGTCCTTTTATTGGTAACGCCTCACTCTAAGGCGTGTCTCACCCTGCCCTGGGCCCCTCACTTTGATTCACGACAGTCACACCGTCGTGTCGTTTTTTAGTAGCGCCCCCTCCCAGGGCGTGTTTTTTCTGTGGGTTTACAGAGCTCTCCCGGCTGTGATTTTTCATCATGATTCATGCTTATCTTTATTGATTGATCATTTGCTGTGATTAGCTTGATTTCCCCTGTTGCATTCATCCTTCATATTTGCATTTTGGTTTGGGAGCCCCCCTCCTCTTCATTAGGATCCACACACTCTCTTGGAATCGGGACGACCCTCCATTGAGCATTCCGTCTCTTTGGACTGGAAATCCCTTTTTCCAAGTCTCCGTAAGTCCCCGCACCCGTGGATTCCCTCACGGACGCCGGGCAGGTTGTACCCTTTTGAAGTCCCGAATTAGTTGGCCCACACGTGGTGAGAGAGGGTTCCTAGTTGACATTGGAGTTCAAACCATATTGAAACTAGGATTCCCCCCTTGTGTGAATCATTCCAAACTTTGTTAAAATTCATTAATTCACCAAGGTTCAAACATAAAAATCAAGGTAACCATTCCAACTTGTGTGTTTCTTTGCAAATTATTTGCACATTATTTGGATTGCATAATGGCTTACCATGATAAGAAAAACAACATGTTTAATTCAATTCATGAGGATGATCAACCTAGCACTTCTTACACTCCTCAAATTCAACATGTTCATCAAAATCCTCACCATTCTTTCAAGGGACCACGTCCCCATTCTTATGGTCATACCCTACCCATGGGCAATGTCCATCCTCATGGTCCCCCTACTCAAGTTCGAGCCACTATTCCTACGGGACCGTCTCGTCCTAATGATGGGAAAGTCTCTCAAATCTTGCATGCATTAGATCATCTTACCCCTCAACAGATCCAAGCCCTTAAGGCTGCCGTTGAGGGTACATCTCATGCATTTCTCCCTCCTTCCAATTCTATACGGGTGGCCCATCACCCACCTCCGTCCAATTCTATTCGGGTGGCCCATCACCCATCTCCCTCCAATTCTACACGGGTGGCCCATCACCCCCCTCCTCCTTCTAATCCTGATCGGGTAGCCCATTACCCATCTCCTCCTTTTCATCCTACTCGGGTGGCCCATCACCCGCCTCCTTCTATTCCGCCTCCCTCACGGCCCCAAGGCCCATTCATTCATTGCAATCCGGCCCATCCGGGTTCTTCTACGGGTCGGCCCACTAATCCACCTCCACGGCCTTTTTATACGGCCCCTCCTCCTTCAAGGCCCTGCCAACCTTCTGTTGTTCAAGCCACACCCCTCCAACAATCTCTGCTTGATAAGATTGCTTTGATGGAGGAACAAATAAAGAGAGTCACGGCTCCTCCTACTCCAGTCAATCCTCTCCATGCCGCTTTGGATGAGATTACAAAGATGGAGAGAGAATGGAAGGATAGAATGGACGACTACGGCGTTGATATTCCAAGCGAGCAAGAACCGGCAATTGAAGAATACGAGCCGGTATATGATGATGAAGCTATGCAGGCACCCCTTCCGAGTTTCCTTAATTTCCCACTCCCTCCATTATCATTTGATGAACCTCCTGCTCAGGATGAAACCATCCCTGATCCGACCCCTATTTATGAGACTAATTGGTGTTACGATGATGGGTCGATACTTCAATCACCCACACCGGCACATTGTAAGTCTCCTCCTATTCTTAACACTGCATACATTACACCTCCTCCAGTTACACCATTAACCTCCGCAACACTGGCCTCCCCTAAACCTTCCGTTAAACCTCCGCCAATTGTTACACCTCCACCAATTACACCTTCCCCCATTATGCCTTTAGCCTCCACCTCGGCCTCCACTTCCCCAAGTAGCCTACCATTACCATCACTTCAACCCTCCACTATGCCTATGACCCCTATTCCTCCACCATATAGCCTTACGCCTTTACCTATGGCTAATCCTGAGCAGGATCCACCACTTTTTGCACTCGAGCTAACCCCGACCGCTTGCAAGCAAAGGGAGAAACTCGATGTGTTTGAACCTCCGCCTCCACTTACGCCAACACTTTCCATTATACCTCCACCACTCACAAAGCCTTCCGCCTCCACTTCACCTCCCCTTACTACTCGGAATGGGGGGCCTTCTACAAGCACAGGTGCCGAAGATAAGCAAGAGCCGGGCAAGAAGACTTTGGCCATGACTGTGCCATTCAGAATTCAAGAATTTATTTACCGGATGCCAATCCGAGTTATTGTGCCAAGCATGGTCGAAGAAGCCAAGTCGTCGCCACTGCTCAGCAGATGCCAAGAATTGATGCCGTTTAAAGGCCAGGCAGGGCTCCCCTTGTTCCTACCTTCAAGTTCAGAATTTATTCTACACAAGGGGCTAATGCCCATCTTATTCGACATTCTTTATACACCACATTCAATGGGCAACACGATGCTTCTCGTTCCAACTCTCCAACTCCCTCACATTGTTGATCTTTGCCTTCAAAGGGGGTTGCCACTTATTGAAGCTCCTTTTATTGGGCCAATTGGCTATACACTTTCACTGCCGTGGAGGGGCAGTTATCTTGGCGCTAAGGGGCCGTCCCCTATCTGTTCCACCTTTTATTCATCCATTTCTATCACATCTTTTTCATGGGCTATTCCCAGGGTTAGGAGGAGGATCTCATCTTCTCGCCCTTCACATTCTTCGTATCCTTTGCATTTCATGCATTCTGTTGCATTCATGCATTCATTGCATCCATTGCATCATCATTGCACACATTTGCACTTCCTGCTTCCCAGGTTTCCAAGCCCGTATCTCCCCCGCCTTCCGGCACCGCCAGATATTCCGCATTTCCCATCTTATTCATATTCATCTTTTTGTCCACTCTCCTTGGGGCATCGCGTCCCCTTTCCTGCTATTTCCCTGGAACCTCCAGGAGTCTTATTCCTCCTCTTTGGGCATCTCGCCCTTTCTGATTCTATTCCTCCGGAACCTCCGGATTTTCCCCTTGGGCATCGCGTCCCTCGACATTTTATCCCTCCGGAACCTCCGGATTCTCCACCTGATTGTCTCCGTCTTTTCCTAGGGCATCGCGCCCCTTTCTATATGCTTCCTCCGGATTCTCCACCTGATTGTCTCCGTCTTTTCCTAGGGCATCGCGCCCCTTTCTATATGCTTCCTCCGAATTCTCCACCTGATTGTCTCCGTCTTTTCCTAGGGCATCGCGCCCCTTTCTATATGCTTCCTCCGGAACCTCCGGATTCTTCCCTTGTCCTTTCAGGGCATCGCGCCCCTTTCCCGGTTATTCCTCCGGAACCTCCGGACTCTCCCCTTGGGCATCGCGCCCCTTTTCATTATCTTCCTCCGGAACCTCCGGACCTTTTCCTCCAGGCCAACGCCCCTTTCCATTCTCTTATTCCTCCGGAACCTCCGGACTTTCCTCTCGGGCATCGCGTCCCTTTTCACTTTCCTCCTCCGGAACCTCCGGACTTTCCCCTCGGGCGTCGCGCCCCTTTTCATCTTCTTCCTCCGGAACCTCCGGACTTTTCCCTCGGGCATGACGCCCCTTTCCACCTTCTCCTTCCTGATTTCATTCTCCCGGAACCTCCGGATTCTCTATCTTATTCTTTCTATCTTCTCCTTCCTGATTTCATTCCCCCGGAACCTCCAGATTCTCCATCTTATTCTTTCTATCTTCTTCCAGGGCATCGTGACCCTCCTGATTTCATTCCTCCGGAACCTCCGGACCCCCCATCTTTCCTCCGATTCATCTTTCTACTCTTCCGGGACATCACATCCATCATTTTTTTCTTCCTTTTTCATCATCTTTTTCCATATTTCTTCCCAGGGCACCGCGCCCCTCGATATTTTATTCCTCCGGAGCCTCCGGATTCCTCCTATCATGATTCTCCTCCTCTGCCTCCGGACCCTCCGGATCCGCCTCTTTCCATCTATCAATTTATTCTTCTAATTCCCCCTAATCCTGGGTCCGACCCAACTTCTTCCACATCCACTGCCTTGGGCATCTGCCCTTTCTCCCATTGCTTTCGAGGCTTTAGTCCTCACTCCCCCTTCTAATTTTCCTCTCCTTCTGTAGACTGTTCCATGTGATTAGGGTCTCCGCCCCTTAGCAAGGGAGTTCTAGCCCTCGCCTCTTTTCCTTTTCTCCTTATTCGTCTGAGTCTGGTTGGAGCACCACTCATTCTTGTTAAGCCACTCCCAAAATCCTTTGCTTCCAATCCTTTTGACTGCCAAAGAGGACAAATCCCACGATGATCAACATCGCCTCGCAGCAGCTGCTTCTACAAAGGTTGCAAGGTAACATATTGGCGTAAGTACGCATTTTAATGATATCATTTTCTCATTACTTCACGCATGATTTACAAAATCAAGTGCTTCTTAACAAAATTAAGAGTGGTGTTTTAAACCTTTATCTTAGGCTTTTGTTTAATTGAAATCATTCTCAAAAGAGCCTTTAGACTTGCTTTGTAGCACCTTTGGTAATAAGAACCCCGCGCTGGGAATCCAATATTCTCTCCCCGCTTGTAAGAGCGACCCTCAGCTGGGCATTCCACACACTTCACGGCGTCCTTAGCCGGCTCCTTTGGTTAAAACACCGTTCCTACCTTGGTCATGCCATGAGTATATCTGAAAGTCTTTTCTCTTCTTTACTCGGCCGAATGCAGGGGCAAGAGGTTGACGGATGAGATGACTAATCTCGGTAATCCCCAATACGAGAGGACTCTCAAATAGGGGCAGTCTTGACCCAAAATCAATATGAGTTTTCATATGAGTTTCATGCTATACATTTCGCCAAAAGGGCTATTATGAGAATCAAGTCAGAATTTCGATAAATGTAAAATTGAGAATTACGGCATGTCAAGAGTGGCAAAGTCCCCGCAGGGAAAACCCTGGTCGTATGCATGTCAAGGGTCTAAAAATCAAAGGCACAAAGTCCCGGCGCAACAGACTACCTCTTTGAGGGTTAGCACCTTAGAAGGAATTCAAGTCCTGATATTTCCCATCCTGTATAAAGCTTGTCTCCAATTGTTCTTCTCTTCTTCCTCCAAGACCGAATGTTTCTCGGGTATGGCCTTGGTAGGGGCACCGTTAATTAATGGCGGTCGGTTATAGGACGCCACTTTCAACTCACGCCCGGCTTTGGGTAATTTTTAGCGAAAAGGGAAGGAACAAGGATCCCTAGCCAGTGGTTCAAAACAACCCTTTGATGTTGTATTAACTATGTCTAAACCAAAATCTAAAAAAATTTGAATATTGCAAATTCAAACAAAAATTTGAATATTTCCAAAAAATCTCCATAAAAATTCAAATATTTTCAAAATTCACGAAAAATTTGCATATTCCAAAACTCATAAAAATTTGCATATTTTCAAAACTCCAAAAAATTGCATTGTATTTTCTGATGGTGTTTTGCAGGAACAACTTTTGCAAGGACCAGGAGCACGGGATGAGTCCTCTCTCCACTTATTGCTATCAATCTTTTGATTCTCCCGATATTTTCATGACATGCCACCTTGGGCATTTTGATTTCCTCATATCTCCTGATTATTATTCATCTCCAGATCTTTTAATCAACTCCTGCTGATCACTTGATCACTTTGCCAATGGGCGTTATCATTCCCTGATTACTCCGCCGATGGGCATTGTCAGATCCTGATTATTTAACTCCAAAACCTTGTTTAGCCAAGTTGTCATCCTCATGACAAACAACAAACAAAGATGCTTTGCAATGCAATGATTTTATTCATGATATGCCATATACATGCTATTCATGCTATGCATGCTATGCTTAAATGCCTTATTCATTGCTTGTTATCTTTTATATCTTGACTAATGAATTTTTGAGCGCAGGATCAGAAGCTCTTGGTCCCGCCGGCTGGGCATCATCATCCAAGTCCCACGGTGCTTGCAGCTCATTTCTCAGTTCCCATGCCTATTGCTATCACCATCTCCCTGTATGCATTTTACTATATGTTACATATGTTACTAGATTATATCAAGGACCTTGTGGCTTTGGTAAAATCTGGGATTTGAGTTCCCCTTCATCAAAAACAATGACGATTCCAGAGGCATCTTAGTCATACGGATAGGCCGTTGAGCCGTCCAAGACTGGGGACGATGGTTCCCTTTTTACGAGTTGGTGCGTGGATAAACGGGCTTCGGCTTAGTATCAGCTCGCAGAATTGGTTTCTTGACCCAGTCTGAGCAGTTTAACAATATTATCCTTGATTATATTATATTTTCATTTGTTATTTTTCCCTTTAGCCCAGCATGCATTCATGTAAGACTTTGAAGCAATTGTTGAAAAATCATTCTGATAAGCTGTTTTTGAGGGTCAAATTGATCTTGATCTTCAATGTGAGATATTCCATGCCGAATTGAGTCCTCAGTTCGTTTTGACGCTGTTCTGGGTCATTTTCTCGAAAGCTCCTTGTTTGCATTTTTATCATCTTATTTTCAAACTTTTCCCTTTGATCCACCTTGGCTGCAGCACGTCCACTGGCTGGTAACTGCTCCCCAATGGTGAAACCTACAGGTTTGTGACCTGGGGTACTTCCACCGCGTTGGAAGTTGATCATTTATTTTATCTCCTTCATGCACCGCGTGCGCATCTCCCCTTTTATCCCAACATTGTTGATTTCCTTGAATTTCCCGAGATTTGCTTCATCTCGTGCTTTTGATTTGATTCTCATCAAGTGATGTTGATTGCGTGTCTCATCACACCTTGGCATCTACTTTTCAGTTTGCTACGCTCCCTTGCAAAGCAGACGCCAAGGCGGGGCAGCTGTAGACACGCTAAAATTGACATCATTTTGAGTATATTTCATATCGCTCTGCGATGCCCCATTTGGCCCTCAAATCAGCTTATTTGAGTGTTTTTTTCCAATTTTCTTGAATTTCTCCTATTTTTCCCCATTTATCTCCTTTTTCCTATTTTCTGGATTTTCTAGGCATTTATCTCTATTTTTTTAAACATGCCCTGGTCTAGGGCGTGTCCTTCCCATTTTATCTGTTTTTCCCCATTTTATCTATTTTATGAATTTTCTGAATTTACGACCTGGGTAAGGGCGTGTTTTTTATAAAACATGACTTAACCAAGGGCGTTTCTTAAAGAAAGGACGACCTCAACTGAGGGCGTTAATTCTTCTGGGTTTGACCGACTTCCCCATTTGAGCTCTTGAAATTAACGCCCTTCTCAGGGGCGTGTTTTTAAACGTGGCTTTGATTAAGGCGTGTTTTACATTTTTCAAATATGGGGAGTTTTTATTTCCAAAATTTGGCTTTGAGGAACGCCCTTGTGCAGAGCGTGTTTTTGAGAAACGACCTCTGGATAGGTCGTCAATTCATCAATTGACGCCCTTACCTAAGGCGTGTTTCAGCTTCTGGCTTCGCAGCCCTTTCCCCAGATGGTCCTTGCTTCGTTAGACTCCTCCCCTATTTGGGCTCTTGCCCGTTCCAATCCTTTCCCCCTTTGGACTCTTGCCCATGTTTATCCTTTCTTCAATCTATTTAATAGAGCCATCGGCTCTGTTGTCAGGTTGGATTCCTCTTCTTCGGACGCCCACCTCTCTCTCCGACGTTCTTCTCTTTTCCTTTTCTGTTTTCTTCTTTTTCTTCTTCTTCTTCTTTCTTTCCTCACGCAGGTGTTGCTGTTGCCATTGGCTAAGGAGGGGCTCCTGCATACGTTCAAGTCTTCATCATCTTCTGGGAACTTCTCCCCATCGAGCATTCAAGCCCAAAAGCAACAGGCTTCCTCTTTTCATTTTTATTTCCTTTTCACTATCATCATTCATATCTGCATGTTCATAGTGTTCGTATACACATCTTTAACTTAACCACGTTGAGAAATCTCCCCATTTAGTGCGACTCTTGCACTCTTTCCCCCTATTTTTATTCATATTTTCATGCATTCATTATATCTCCCCACATCCTCTTTTGCATAGGGGTTTAAGGGCAATCCCCTTTAGGTGTGTTCTTCACCATGATTTCATGCTCATCTTTATTTAGGATTTGATGCTACACTCACCATATTCTAATCCATATTTTTTTATTGGTGTTTATCTTTTTTGCAAGGGTAATTAAAGGAAGAACTCTCTTCATCGGCCGGCCGATTTGAAGAGAAAGGAAGCACTCACATCCCCGCACTTTTGAAGTATTTTTCGCGATCATCCTCCCTATTTGTTATTGATTATCTTTTGAGGCGTTCGCGTCTCTGGCGATCACAAATTCCCCTTAGCACCTCGTGCTTATTTGTGTTATTTCATGCTTATTTATTCATATTCTTAATTTTTCCTTAAGTGGATTTTAAAAGAATCTACAGTGACCATTTTACCGACCCCAAGTGGATAGAAAAGTCTGAAAAAGCCAAAGCAAACAGGGCGTCAAAACCAAGTTCAAATTTGCATACGAGTGGGTCCATCTCTTATGTGGCTCATAAACAAAAATTGGTAAGTAATATACCAATTTATCTTCTTACAATTTATCCCAATATTTGACTTTTTTTTACTATGAATTGTATAACAGGCTGTTAGGCTTAATCGACCTCCGTCGTTCCTCGAGGTGTTCGACAGAACACACAAAAAGAAGGGGACTAATGATTTTGTGAGTGACACAGCTAAGTCAGCAGCGGTAAGTTTATCTACATATGTAACTTGTACCGTTCATTTAAATCGGCATGTAATTCATATGAAATTGACTAGTTATTTTATTCAATTTGTAGGAAACATATAGCAAAGCAGTGACAGAGAAGTACGGGGAGGGAGACACGCAGCAGCCGGAGTTCGATCCGGTGGAGAGGGTGGCAGCAGCTAGCGTACCGAAGAAAGGCCGACTATATGGTTTTGGGGAGAGCCTAGACGCAAGCGCGGTGACATCAGCGTGTGCGAGTTCTAGCTATACTTCTTCCAGTGGCAGTGCTTTCACTATACCTTCCGTTGCCCCCAGCGCTTCTGCCAGCGACATGATGGACGTGGTCCGATCGCAGATTTCTGATATGCAGCGGCAGCAGCAGCATTTCCAGCAAGAGATCTCTAGCCAAGTGTCAGTATTCTTGCAGGCAATTAGTGGCCTCCTCTCCCAGAGCGGAATGGTCCCTCAGAAATCAACCACCACCACACCACAGCCCGCACAGGTGAGTGTTTACTATGTTTTTATTTTGATGGAATTACTCAATTATGTTCATTATTAATTTTAAAACTCATTTACTTTAGAAGAATTGAGAAAATCCGGGGGTCGGGGGTCTAAAACTTAAAATACCGGCCGGATGGCCGTGCCGATCATTCCAACACGACCGAGGAGATGAAAGTGACTTGTCAGAACTGACGGAATCCAAATCGGATGCCCGGTTTGAGCTCGGCGCTCAAACTTCATTTCTAAAATACACTTGGTTCAAATGAACTGCCAAGTCGGGGCCGGGGGTCTAAAACTTGAAATACCGGCCGGATGCCCGTGCCGATCATTCCAACACGACCGGGGAGAAGAAAGTGACTTGTCAGAACTGACGGAATCTAAATCGGATGCCCGGTTTGAGCTCGGTGCTTAAAGTTCATTTTTTAAAATACACTTGGTTCAAATGAACTGCCAGGTCGGGGCCGGGGGTCTAAAACTTGAAATACCAGCCGGATGCCCGTGCCGATCGTTCCAACATGACCGGGGAGATGAAAGTGACTTGTCAGAACTGACGGAATCCAAATCAGATGCTCGGTTTGAGCTCGGCGCTCAAAGTTCATTTCTAAAATACACTTGGTTCAAATGAACTGCCAGGTCGGGGCCGGGGGTCTAAAACTTGAAATACCGGCCGGATGCCCGTGCCGATCGTTCCAACACGACCGGGGAGATGAAAGTGACTTGTCAGAACTGACGAAATCCAAATCGGATGCCCGGTTTGAGCTCGGCGCTCAAAGTTCATTTCTAAAATACACTTGGTTCAAATGAACTGCCAGGTCGGGGCCGTGGGTCTAAAACTTGAAATACCGGCCGGATGCCCATGCCGATCGTTCCAACACGACCGGGGAGATGAAAGTGACTTGTCAGAACTGATGGAATCCAAATCGGATGCCCGGTTTGAGCTCGACGCTCAAAGTTCATTTCTAAAATACACTTGGTTCAAATGAACTGCCAGGTCGGGACCGGGGGTCTAAAACTTGATATACCGGCCGGATGCCCGTGTCGATCGTTCCAACACGACCGGGGAGATGAAAGTGACTTGTCAGAACTGACGGAATCCAAATCGGATGCCCGGTTTGAGCTCGGCGCTCAAACTTCATTTCTAAAATACACTTGGTTCAAATGAACTGCCAGGTCGGGGCCGGGGGTCTAAAACTTGAAATACCAGCCGGATGCCCATGCCGATCGCTCCAACACGACCGGGGAGATGAAAGTGACTTGTCAGAACTGACGGAATCCAAATCGGATGCCCGGTTTGAGCTCGGCGCTCAAAGTTCATTTCTAAAATACACTTGGTTCAAATGAACTGCCAGGTCGGGGCCGGGGGTCTAAAACTTGAAATACCGGCCGGATGCCCGTGCCGATCGTTCCAACACGACCGGAGAGATGAAAGTGACTTGTCAAAACTGACGGAATCTAAATCGGATGCCCGGTTTGAGCTCGGCGCTCAAACTTCATTTCTAAAATACACTTGGTTCAAATGAACTGCCAGGTCGGGGCCGGGGGTCTAAAACTTGAAATACCGGTCGGATGCCCGTGCCGATCGTTCAAACACGACCGGGGAGATGAAAGTGACTTGTCAGAACTGACGGAATCCAAATCGGATGCCCGGTTTGAGCTCGGCGCTCAAACTTCATTTCTAAAATACACTTGGTTCAAATGAACTGCCAGGTCGGGGCCGGGGGTCTAAAACTTGAAATACCGGCCGGATGCCCGTGCCGATCATTCCAACACGACCGGGGAGATGAAAGTGACTTGGCAGAACTGACGGAATCCAAATCGGATGCCCGGTTTGAGCTCGGCGCTCAAACTTCATTTCTAAAATACACTTGGTTCAAATGAACTGCCAGGTCGGGGCCGGGGGTCTAAAACTTGAAATACCGGCCGGATGCCCGTGCCGATCGTTCCAACACGACCGGGGAGATGAAAGTGACTTGTCAGAACTGACGGAATCCAAATCGGATGCCCGGTTTGAGCTCGGCGCTCAAAGTTCATTTCTAAAATACACTTGGTTCAAATGAACTGCCAGGTCGGGGCCGGGGGTCTAAAACTTGAAATACCGGCCGGATGCCCGTGCCGATCGTTCCAACACGACCGGGGAGATGAAAGTGACTTGTCAGAACTGACGGAATCCAAATCGGATGCCCGGTTTGAGCTCGGCGCTCAAACTTCATTTCTAAAATACACTTGGTTCAAATGAACTGCCAGGTCGGGGCCGGGGGTCTAAAACTTGAAATACCGGCCGGATGCCCGTGCCGATTGTTCCAACACGACCGGGGAGATGAAAGTGACTTGTCAGAACTGACGGAATCCAAATCGGATGCCCGGTTTGAGCTCGGCGCTCAAACTTCATTTCTAAAATACACTTGGTTCAAATGAACTGCCAGGTCGGGGCCGGGGGTCTAAAACTTGAAATACCGGCCGGATGCCCATGCCGATCGTTCCAACACGACCGGGGAGATGAAAGTGACTTGTCAGAACTGACGGAATCCAAATCGGATGCCCGGTTTGAGCTCGGCGCTCAAACTTCATTTCTAAAATACACTTGGTTCAAATGAACTGCCAGGTCGGGGCCGGGGGTCTAAAACTTGAAATACCGGTCGGATGCCCGTGCCGATCGTTCCAACACGACCGGGGAGATGAAAGTGACTTGTCAGAACTGACGGAATCCAAATCGGATGCCCGGTTTGAGCTCGGCGCTCAAAGTTCATTTCTAAAATACACTTGGTTCAAATGAACTGCCAGGTCGGGGCCGGGGGTCTAAAACTTGAAATACCGGCCGGATGCCCGTGCCGATCGTTCCAACACGACCGGGGAGATGAAAGTGACTTGTCAGAACTGACGGAATCCAAATCGGATGCCCGGTTTGAGCTCGGCGCTCAAAGTTCATTTCTAAAATACACTTGGTTCAAATGAACTGCCAGGTCGGGGCCGGGGGTCTAAAACTTGAAATACCGGCCGGATGCCCGTGCCGATCGTTCCAACACGACCGGGGAGATGAAAGTGACTTGTCAGAACTGACGGAATCCAAATCGGATGCCCGGTTTGAGCTCGGCGCTCAAAGTTCATTTCTAAAATACACTTGGTTCAAATGAACTGCCAGGTCGGGGCCGGGCGTCTAAAACTTGAAATACCGGCCGGATGCCCGTGCCGATCGTTCCAACACGACCGGGGAGATGAAAGTGACTTGTCAGAACTGACGGAATCCAAATCGGATGCCCGGTTTGAGCTCGGCGCTCAAACTTCATTTCTAAAATACACTTGGTTCAAATGAACTGCCAGGTCGGGGCCGGGGGTCTAAAACTTGAAATACCGGTCGGATGCCCGTGCCGTTCGTTCCAATACGACCGGGGAGATGAAAGTGACTTGGCAGAACTGACGGAATCTAAATCGGATGCCCGGTTTGAGCTCGGCGCTCAAAGTTCATTTCTAAAATACACTTGGTTCAAATGAACTGCCAGGTCGGGGCCGGGGGTCTAAAACTTGAAATACCGGCCGGATGTCCGTGCCGATCATTCCAACACGACCGAGGAGATGAAAGTGACTTGTCAGAACTGACGGAATCCAAATCGGATGCCCGATTTGAGCTCGGCGCTCAAAGTTCATTTCTAAAATACACTTGGTTCAAATGAACTGCCAGGTCGGGGCCGGGGGTCTAAAACTTGAAATACCGGCCGGATGCCCATGCCGATCATTCCAACATGACCGGGGAGATGAAAGTGACTTGTCAGAACTGACGGAATCCAAATCGGATGCCCGGTTTGAGCTCGGCGCTCAAAGTTCATTTCTAAAATACACTTGGTTCAAATGAACTGCCAGGTCGGGGCCGGGGGTCTAAAACTTGAAATACCGGCCGGATGCCAGTGCCGATCATTCCAACACGACCGGGGAGATGAAAGTGACTTGTCAGAACTGACGGAATCCAAATCGGATGCCCGGTTTGAGCTCGGCGCTCAAAATTCATTTCTAAAATACACTTGGTTCAAATGAACTGCCAGGTCGGGGCCGGGGGTCTAAAACTTGAAATGCCGGCCGGATGCCCGTGCCGATCGTTCCAACACGACCGGGGAGATGAAAGTGACTTGTCAGAACTGACGGAATCCAAATCGGATGCCCGGTTTGAGCTCGGCGCTCAAAGTTCATTTCTAAAATACACTTGGTTCAAATGAACTGCCAGGTCGGGGCCGGGGGTCTAAAACTTGAAATACCGGCCGGATGCCCGTGCCGATCATTCCAACACGACCGGGGAGATGAAAGTGACTTGTCAGAACTGACGGAATCCAAATCGGATGCCCGGTTTGAGCTCGGCGCTCAAACTTCATTTCTAAAATACACTTGGTTCAAATGAACTGCCAGGTCAGGGCCGGGAGTCTAAAACTTGAAATACCGGTCGGATGCCCGTGCCGATCGTTCCAACACGACCGGGGAGATGAAAGTGACTTGTCAGAACTGACGGAATCCAAATCGGATACTCGGTTTGAGCTCAGTGCTCAAACTTCATTTCTAAAATACACTTGGTTCAAATGAACTGCCAGGTCGGGGCCGGGGGTCTAAAACTTGAAATACCGGTCGGATGCCCGTGCCGATCGTTCCAACACGACCGGGGAGATGAAAGTGACTTGTCAGAACTGACGGAATCCAAATCGGATGCCCGGTTTGAGCTCGGCGCTCAAACTTCATTTCTAAAATACACTTGGTTCAAATGAACTGCCAGGTCGGGGCCGGGGGTCTAAAACTTGAAATACCGGTCGGATGTCCGTGCCGATCATTCCAACACGACCGGGGAGATGAAAGTGACTTGTCAGAACTGACGGAATCTAAATCGGATGCCCGGTTTGAGCTCGGCGCTCAAACTTCATTTCTAAAATACACTTGGTTCAAATGAACTGCTAGGTCGGGGCCGGGGGTCTAAAATTTGAAATACCGGTCGGATGCCCGTGCCGATCGTTCCAACACGACCGGGGAGATGAAAGTGACTTGTCAGAACTGACGGAATCCAAATCGGATGCCCGGTTTGAGCTCGGCGCTCAAACTTCATTTCTAAAATACACTTGGTTCAAATGAACTGCCAGGTCGGGGCCGGGGGTCTAAAACTTGAAATACTGGCCGGATGCCCGTGCCGATCGTTCCAACACGACCGAGGAGATGAAAGTGACTTGTCAGAACTGACGGAATCCAAATCGGATGCCCGGTTTGAGCTCGGCGCTCAAACTTCATTTCTAAAATACACTTGGTTCAAATGAACTGCCAGGTCGGGGCCGGGGGTCTAAAACTTGAAATACCGGCCGGATGTCCGTGCCGATCGTTCCAACACGACCGGAGAGATGAAAGTGACTTGTCAGAACTGACGTAATCAAAATTCATTTCTAAAATACACTTAGTTTAAATACTGTTTCAGGCTAGTGGTTGATTTATAAAATATGCAGTTATCAATGTGATATGTTTGCTTTCAATTTATGCTAATTTCTTCGCACTAATTTTTTTATCTATGAATGAATGTTATTATTTTTTTAATATAGGGGGATCCTTCTGCAGGCGGCGACAGAGGAGATGAGCAGGGCGGTGAGGATACGGACGATAAGGATATGGACGATGTACCGGATATTTCTTGATATTCAGACGGATCAGCAGGGTTAATGTCTTTTTTTGTGGTATTTATTTGATCAGAATTTTATTTTTCGGTGGTGTTTATTTGATTAGCAGGTTCCCAATATTTTTTTTTCAACATGTAGAATTTCTTGATGTTTATTTATGATTAAACAGGTTTTGTAAAATAATTTAAGATTTTTTAAAAAAAAAACGTAGATTTCAGACGGATTTTCAGACGGGATGTGCGACGATTTTTGTCCGTCTATTATCCGTCGTAAAATCAGTTTGAAATATAGACGGATTTCAAACCACATTTCAGACAGGAAATGAGTTGAATTTCAGACGGTTATTGTATCCATCGTAATATCCGTTTGAAATAGCGACAGATTTCGGACGACTTTTCATACGGTACATGATTTCAGACTAAGAGTTGGGCTTCATTTTAAGACGGTAACTATATTCCGTCGTAATAGCCGTCTGAAATTTCAGACGGATTTTCACACGGAAAATATGTCCGTCGTAAATTTCAGACTGATAATTTCAAATTTCAGATGGAAATTACTCGTATGAAAGTCAGACGGAATTTGTGACTGATTAAATTCTGTCTTAGTTTCAGACGGAATTTCTGACGGAAACATAAACTGTCACAAATTTGTGACTAAGAATTTCAGACGGTCGGTTTCAGTCTTAAATATGTCACAAATCCGTCACAAACGTGGTTTGTGACGGATTTTCAGACGGATTTCAGACGGATACGGGCCGTCTGAAATCCCGCTTTTTCTGGTAGTGTCTCTACTTCCTCGCATAGAGGCTCTGAAAGACACACTCACGACCTATATAAGCCGTGGGTATGCTCGGCCAAGTCCTTTACCACATGTAGGGCAAGTCTACCCAGGTGAAACTTAGTGGGAAGTCACCAAGAACGACTTTTCGATCCTCACCCAGCTTGGAGGCGTTTCCACTGTTTATGCGCAAGAAAGCCACTAAAAGATGTGGCACGATCACGGTGGCCTCCCCTCAGCACTCCTGGACCATGTACTGCGTCCCTGCCTTCATAGAGTCAGGCCCTATGTAAGGCTGATCAGAGACACGCACCCTCGGCCCACGGAGCGGCCAACTCATCCATCCTTTCTTACACGGATGGGAGCATCAAGCATCGATAGCCAACTCATGGCGAGCACTTAGGCCTCCCTCCAAAAGGCGACTAAGTCAAGGAGGACACCTTTAGGGGTTTTAACTGATAGCACGAGTTATCTCTCTCTCAAGCGCACGATGCACGTGAGCTGTGTCAAGAACTATGACACGACGCTCGGCCAGCCCCTAGATACCTTAGGCTGCTCCTTCTCAGCCTCTGTATCTGAGTCTTCATGTTTCTTCTCAGACTCTGTATTTTGTCATCTTTTATAACCCTGTCATCAATTTTCTATATACCAAAATAAATTCAAGTGGAGCATCTGTAAGACTGTAACATCTCCCGCATCATGTTCGTTCTACGTGAATTAATAGGAGAACTTGCTATAAACTGAGTTTACAGCAAATTTACTCTGGCTCTAATGACCGGTGGTATATTTATTTCTTAGCTTGAGCGCAGTCCACTGCGCAGCACATGTAGTTTAGGTTGGTGTTATTAGAGTCTAGACTTAGCTAGTAAGGCAGGTTGATTTATTGGCAATCTTGCTAAGGAGAATCCCTGCAAACTCCAAGTATTAGTGTCGATATTAATATTTCAGTTTGGGTGGAGTACGCATTACTTTTGATACTAATATTTTTAGATCATAGAATATCAGTATTCAAAATGATATAAGAGGAGCACGACAAGTTATAGCTGAAAAGAAATGTGAGACTTAATAAGGTTTTTGGTTGTTCTATTTTGACCTTTTTCTCCCAAAATAAAATTGAGAAATAAAAACTTCAATTAAAACTATTTGGTAAATTTTCTCTTATTTTGTAAGACGGAACATTTGTTAATCTCTAGACTTATAAACGGATCGGATACGGAGCGAATAGTGTGATATCCGAATTCGTATCCGATTAATAATCAAATTATCTGATTAATAATTGAATTATCCGTCGGATCATACTTTATTCAGATAATTATCAAATTAATACGAATTCAAATTCCGTTCGAATTTTATACGGATAATTGCTAGACTTAGAGGTGAGTCATGTCAGCTGTGTGAGAGTATCGTAGGTTATTTTCTTAAGAAAAAGAAAGAGTGAAAGTTATTTTTATTTTGAGAGATGCTATCAAAATATTAGACTTTATCTTAAAAAATAGGAGATAACCTATCAAATAGATATAAGTGGAATTCTTAGTTTTAAATTATATTTTGAGACAAAAAATGTAAAAAAGAACAATCAAACAACATATTTTAATATTTGAGTTAATTATATATAGAATATGTGTATCCTTAGAGTTCTTACTCTTCGTACTTAAATTTGATATCAGAATAATAAGAGATAGACTCAATTTATGCTCTACTATCTTTTTATTATGTTTAAAGAAGTGAGGATATTTCAACTAAAAGTTATCCCCATCTGTGACTTCACTGGAGATAAGAAAGTTTGTTTGGTATCTGAAATAACCTTACATTATAATAAGATTAGCTTATCCTCATTTTTGATGTTAAATCTCAGGATAACTCATGCTAATAATTTCATAGATTAAGTTATCCCATGCCGTCACTTACTTCGTACCCTCGCTAGAATTATTCCAACTACCAAACAAGGTGGAGGTAAGGATGGAGATTTGGAATGAATTATCCTTATAATTCCAACTAACATCGGGTCAATACCAAACCGATCCACACCCATGGTTACTCTGGACCTTAGGTGTACAGTGAATTTTTCTACTTTTTTAAAAATTAGATAGGGATCTGTTTGAGATACACGTCCATATGATCGGAGGGTCCAAAAAAAACTTGAACAGGACAAGATCAGACGTGGACGTGGACGTGGACGTTGACCATTTTAACTTAGTAAAGGCATCCAATCCTTTTTTGAAGTTTTGGACCATTCTATCATGGTGTATATCTCATACAAATATATACCTAAGTTGGATCTCGAGATCGACCTAATTTTTTGAAGAAAAAAAAGTCATTACACACCCGAGGTACGCAAATGATTAACCCCAGGTGCGCAATGAGCATTACTCTATAACAAATGAAACTTATCTTAAAAAAACTCCACGAGAGCCTATGTAGATTGCAGAGGGACTGAGTAGGGGCTGGGCTGACCCAAACTCAGTCTATTAATTGACACCAATAGTTTTGTAAATACACCTTTTTTCTAAACACTACAAGTAGATGAAATATACATCTGTACCATGTTAGTGCACAAAGGATTTTTTTGTTTTCCCTTATGCTGCCACTTTATCAATATGATTATTTTTTTCCTTACCATACAACTATTTGTCACAAGGGCTTCATGGATTCGTGCAATTAATGTGCGTTTTACGAATTACATGCATATGGTTTTGTTTGCTCAGGTGCTTCATTTATAAATTTAACATCGACCGTTTAGGCTGACGGAATGTAAATAGTAAAATATAGCAAAAGCCAGCAGTGGGAACGCGTACGATACGCAAGGGAGCCATGCCAAGGAAGAGGAAACAATGTTGTAGTGAGCGAATTAACTATTTCCCTCGCTTGGTTTACTATTATAAAAAAGTATCATGGGTTGGGAGAGTGCAAACGAGGATTTGTCATTTTGATCTTCTGAGGGCAATCAATCGTTGGGTGACAAAGAAAGCCGCATCGATGATTTTTTTTCTTTTTTGTAAGTGAGAAATGAGCGATTACAAGATATATAGAAAAATTACTTGTATACTTCGGCAACCTGTGAGAATAACATTTAGATCCTCTGACTTTGAGAAAACAATTCCCACGCCCTTGGAATCTTAAGTTCTATCTTTAGACACTGCACATCTGCTAAATGAAAATAGTCGTGAGCAACGGTAATAGACTAATAGTAAATAGAGAGAGAAAAATTCGCGGTCCACTACTCATGTGGTCCAAATGGCCAATCGAGGTATGTCTGGCCCGTTAAGTGACAGCGTCCGCTGGGCCCACTTATTTTTGAGATTTTATTTGCCCAAGGCCTATTCCGTCTGGTGGGTCTCGGCCCGATGCCCGATTGGTCGCCCCCCCTCTTGCTCGAGGAGGGCCTGCGCGCGTGTCGTGCTGAGCGGTCCCCAAAGTCGAACGGGCGCCCACGGCGGAATAAAGGTGTTCCTCGACATATCCTCTATGGATTAGCTCGGTGTTAGGACTCCTTAACGAGCTAGGGCTAAGTCCTCGCAGGCTAGCGCCTATCTAAGCGGGGATCACACTATTATCGAAGAGTGGAGATAAGAAGCAGGGGAGAGTCCTTGGTCGAGGAGAGTCCCTCGCCAAGACGTAGCTCCCCCCTCCCTCTCTTCGTGTGGCGAGGAAGCCCGCCACTATATAAACTCAGGGAATCCCTCCAGAAAGGTAAGTCACTCTGAACGGCCACTTCAATTGGTGAAGAGCGATCTCGTGCCCTTCTTCTCTCTTGCCTCCCTTCGCACCTTTACCGTTCACTGACTTAGGCATCGGAGGATTTTCCTCAGGGTTACAACCCTTGGCCCCCTTATCATCTTTTTCCCTCTCTGCAGAATCCTCATCTAAAGTGGCCCCATCCTGTGACTACCCTAGATCCGACGGCTTAGAGATTGGCGCGAGATCTTGCATCTTCATCTGGCGCCGTCTGTGGGAACCCCGGCCCAATAAGCACAAAGTCTACCTTTGTTGGGGGGGCTAGTGTAGAGGCCTAAGAAGGGGGTTCAAAAGATCCCATATTAGAAACTACAAAGATGGGAATATGCTTATAAGTAAGACCAAAGTCTTCTCCTTTGAAGGCTCTTTTATCAGCAAAAAAGGACAAAATCTTAGTCACCTCCGGGCGTAGCGGGGACAATACCTCAAATGAGACATCCCAAATTTATACGTCTTCAGTAAAATAGAGACTTACCTCTTAATATCTCTTAATATTTGAAGTGATAACTATACTCGAGAAAATGAGAGAAACACGAGAAAGAGAAACTTTTATAAAGGAAAAAAATATACGTCACTACTTAATGGTGTAGGGGAATGTTAATCTTAAAATATTATTATGTAGCGGCAAGAAAATGGATCCTACGCCACGTATCACATTATCTATTTATTGGTTGGAGAAGTTGTCCGGAATCCGTGAAAGCCTGCAAGCACCAGAAACCAAGGAGGCATCAGAAGGAGCCCCGGGCGTTACCCCAGGAGACAACCCTCCGATGCTTAAGTCAGCAACAGTCCCAAGTAAGAACAGAGAAGAGTAAGGAGAGAAAATGAGAGAGTTGGAGGTCGCGGCTGTAGATCGTAGAGACGTGTAGGCCCTCCCGTCGAGTGCTCGCCGCTCCCAGTGGACACTCAACGAGTGTTCGCTGGGTGGTAAGGTCGCACAGGAGGAGTAACTCTTCTCTCAGGGGAAAAGGCCGCGTATGACCTCTCTATTGCTATGGCTCGATTCTCTGTGTAGGATTTTTGGCAGAAGATCCACCGTGTCCGTTCTTCTCTATCGATGTCCTTTTTATATGGGGCTATCCTGGAGGTGGAGGCCTACCCTTTACAGAGAAGGTCGTGGATAATATAGCAACGTCTCCCGCGATCGGGGCGGGAGTTTCCCGTTAGAGGGCGAATTCCTCAGCGTCGGCTGTTCCCAGGGCGAGTCTTACGACGCTCGTGGGACGTGCTCGTCTCTTATGGGCTTGTGGCCGACGTCGTGCGAGCAACGGTCGGTTGTCAGAGAGTCTTCGGGCGGTCATCGCGCCTGGACTGCCGCTTTCTGGTGGCTGTCAAATCCGATGTCGAGTCGTATTGGACCCGACTGACTGGGCTGTAACCGTCGCGGCCCTCTATTTCTGGCAACTGTGTCTGGGCCGTCGTGGGCCTGCGGTATCGGGCCCATTATGGTCAAACCGGATTTACCCTCCTCACATATTATTATTATTATTGTATATATAGCAAATATCGGAAGGGTTATGTTTTACTTGAATTTTAGAATTTTAGTGATATGCTAGCTAATACCGGCTGTACATTATAAAATACCAAGATTTAGGGGATGTTAATTTGAACAAGAAACCATTGAGAGTCATGAGTTAGTGGAAATCTTTTATAAATCTTGGGAGGGCCGCGTACAGAGTCCATAGTAACAACTCTCAGTGTGTATAGATACTATGCAACTAGAAAAAAAACCACATATGCATTCATATATTCTAACTTGAGCTCTGAGAGGGGAGAAAGATGAATACCTAGGAAAAACCCTTGTGTGTAATCCACAGAAGAAGCTGTTGAAAAGTGTTGTATCTTGTTGCATCCTGTTTTAACTCTTCTGACTAAATAACATCAAAAACGAGAGAAAAATCTCCAGGGTTCCATGGTCATCCTACCTTATCTCCGCTTCATGTGAGCATGGCCAAGCCAGACCTGACACGGTACAGAGCTGCTGTGAAGCCCCCACCCTGCTAAATCCAGACGCTTACTATCTTCTACTGTTCTCTCTCTCTCTATCTCTCTCTCTCTCGTTTCCCACCGTTCACGAGCGGAAGAATAGGAGGAGGAAGAAGCTGATTAGTCACTTCTTGTCACGTCTTGCATTCTCTCGCCAAGAAGATAACCTGCAATTTATTCACCGAATCCAGCCGGGGTCCAAGCCGAGGCAAACACCGAGTTGTGGCCCTTCCATGTGAGCACCAGCATGTCGTCTTCCCTCCTCATCCCCCACCCCCCGGCGTGCTCGTCCAGCAGGAACTTCACCTCCCTCTGGGTCTCCTCGCCGAAGGGCACCCTGCAGAAACAGGCCGCCTTCATCCGCCGGGCGAGCCGCGTGCCGGGCTCGGGCCTCTCGATGCGCTGCGGCCCCTCGAAGCCCACGATGTTCTCTATCTTCTGCCCTACCCCGGCCTCCTGCTCCGCCCGCTGGGGGCTGTCCTTGGGCAGGAAGGTCTCCAGGGCGTCGAATGGTATCCACAAGTAGTTGAAGCAGGCGGTGATCCTCGAGCTGAGGCTCGGAGAGTCCAGGTCTGCGTCCTCGTCGACAATGGTGACGATGCGGGGGTTGAGCCCTCGGATCACCTCTACGAACCCATCTTTGGTTAGGAGCTCCGGGGAGCTTCCTCCTCCTCCCTCGCCAGGCAAGTATCGCAGCCAGTTCTGGCAATTGACGACCAGGGTCTCGTCTTCTCTGAGGTCGAGCAGGGAAGGCTCAAAGTGATCTGAGAATGATTGGAAGGGAAAGCGAGATGTGTCGCAGTGGGCGTCCCCATTGCCGAGCTTCGCAGGGTGGGTGGACCTCAGCACATGGAACTCGAAGGGCACCTCCCTGGACTGGGCGAAGTTGGCCAGCCGCAGGCTGACCTCCTCGATTGAGACGTTCAGCAGCGGGGCCACCGGCGGCCGGGCGTCGGGAATGGTGATGCGGAGCGAAGGCGCCCCCTCGGGCCTCTTGGCGAGGTCGTCAATGAGGGTTGGCCACTGCATGCAGTGGGTGATGCTGAAGTCCAGGATGTGAACTCGGGGGCTACCCTGCACCGCCCTGCAGATGGCGCCATTGGCGGCGGAGAAGCCGAATCGGTACCAGGGGAGGAGGTCCACGTACGCCGCGAGCTCGGTGATCACGCTCATGGGCCGGGTGATGGCGGCGGAGGAAGGCGCGGCGCCGCGGAACGCCGCGGCGTGAGGGTAGACCCTGGAGGCCCGGGCGACGAGGGCCCGGAGGAACCAGGAGGCGAGCCGCTGGTTGGGGTCCCCGGCGGAGGCGGCCACGTTGTTGAGCACCCACATCACCTGCTGGGCGAGGGTGACGTCGTTGCTCTCCAGGGCGGCGGCGCAGTGGAGGAGAAGCTTCTCCGTGCAGGCGCCGTCCAGGCCGCCAAGGCATCCCTTGAGGGCTCCGGAGAAGGAGCCATGTGGGGCCCTGAACAGACCTGGCACTGCTGGGAGGGAGATGCGTGGAGAGCCCCTAAGCTCTGCCCTCATGGCTAAGTTGGGGAGGGGAGAGAGAGAACAGTTAGCTAGCTGTTATCTGCACACTTCTACGTGCATGCGGTCATGTGGATGATGATGAAGAGATGGAAGGGCAAGATGGGGGTGTTGGATTACACTTGGAAGGGGAGGATTGGTTGGGTAAGGATTGGAAGGGTTAGGGCTTTATCCTCTGTGTGAGGTATGGGTTTTGCAGTGGAGGAGCGAGTGTTGTTGAATATTGAGATTTCTCACAGAAATGAAATGGGATTTCCTTCTCTTTGATCTTTTCCTTCCTTCTAAGGTCCCTAAGTTTTGAGGGGTGATGACTGACTTGTGTGGGTGTGAATTGGCCACCTCCTTCAGGTGGTCTATATATATAACTCTCCCAAGGAGTTTGGAATGTCACCTAATTATACTACAAGAGGAAAAAAAAAACTCAATCCCTTGTTTATAATAAAACAGAGATGTAAAAAGTGAAAAGAAACTCTTGCACTTGAACCTGTCGTCCAATTCGATTTATAAGATATCACCTCAAATAGGTCAATACAGTAGTGAGTTTATTAACATATCTACGTACAGTAATAAGAGAATCGGATTAATCTTCCGGAGTATATCCAAGAACTAAAATAATGAACAGTGTGTGTTACATTTTGGAAGCTGTTCCTGATCTTCCTATATTTTCTTACTATTTGACATGCTATTCTCTTATCTCAATTGTGTGATTAGATGACTGAGGTTTGATTGGTTGCAAACTTAAGTTTGATGTTTCTAACCTTTAAGTTTAGACAGTGATAAGAGGGATGACAAAAATGCACGAAACCATGACATTTCCCAATGACCTATGTATATAAGTAAAATATTCCCTTGTGTGCTGTTTCGTATTAATTAGAAAATCTCCTGGAATGACGAGCTGTCGACCTTTCCCATAATTCCATTGTACATAAATGAATGCATGCCATGTCGATATGTCCCTCGTTATAAAACGCTTGCTGCAAAATTTAGGAGAACTTATATCCACAAAAATCATTATGACATCCATTGATCATCGATCTCTCTCGCCACCTGCAAGTTTTAATTAACGTAGGCACAAGAAGAAGTGTGCACGCAGGTCATAACGGAAATAATGCATGCTGCAATTTTTGCCCCACAACTCTCTGAACAAATTAAACCGTTGCAAGGAGCGCACAGAGAGCTACTGCTAACAAGCATTAGAAGCCAGAGAATAAGTTAAACAGGCGTCCTAGCCGGCCCCTCCTCTTTGTAGAATCTAAACTTCTACGGTGCAAGACAAATTCCAAGCACAAGATTAGTCTAATTCACGAATGTTCTCACGTGAATAACAGTGATGGTAGGGACACCCCGCTAGCTTCTGCCGTGCAAGTACGCATTAATATACTTCAATTTTGTTCATCAATCCATGACAAATGTCGGCAACTAGAGAAATTCCATCTTGGATGTTAGCTACATACATATATACTTCCTTGAGCGTGCACGCATATATATATATATATATATATATATATATATATATATATATATATAATTAGTACTGACAAAGTATGAAGTAAAACAAAGCGATGAATTGAGATTGCCGGGCTAAACAAATCAGATCACCTTAATAGTTATATGAGCATATCCATGAATATAAATACCTCACCGATGAACTAAAGAATCTGGGAAGCTTTTCTTCTAGTTACGTTCTTGTACTCTTTAGCAGAAGTGTATTTACCGTTCTTGTACTCCAATTATTGTTATTATTATTTAAACATCACTTTCGTAATGATTAATCTCTGGCCAAGGAGAAAGGGTAGTTACCTGAAGTAATTTAGTCCTCTGATTGGCCGCTTGAGAACTCACTATACGGTAGAGAGAAAGAAGACCAATACCTTCGGAACCACATGAACGTCATTAGCAAACCTTATGAGCAACTGGTGCTCTTGTGCAATCAACCCATGCTAGCTAGTTTCGGAAGCATGTATGCAAATGGGCACAAAAGCTAAACAGCAATCATACACGTGATATGGCTCTTTCATGACGACGTTGTTGATGCTAAATCTAAATCCCCTGAAAGCTTACCCTTGGCAATTACTGTGGAGTTGGCATCAATTAAGATGGTGCGATGGGATGAACACGGCATCTCAAACCAACAGATAGAACAAATGGCATCTCCAACATTTTGTCTGCTGTATATATATATATTTTAATTCATCTTGTGCTCTGTACTTTCCGCCGCAGGTTTGGCTCTTACAGTACAGACGGGCATTGCCGTTTGTCTTTAGCCAAGCAAAGGTGTGGGGAGAAGGAGGTGTTCTAGTCTAACACGCATGCTAAGTTCTATAATTTAACATTCATCTAAAAAATGTATTCGTATATATGATGTCCTTGTTGAAACAAATATATATATTCTACCATCGGCATTATAGTTGCAGTTAATTCTCTGACTGAAATGGTGGAATCCATTTTCTTTCCTGTCCCTCTGCTGTGCTCAAACCTACTCTCTCTTAGTCTTGGTACCCTGAATTCTTCTTAATTTTACCACTAGTTTCATCGTAAAGTTTATATTTTAAAAAAAATGTGATTTTATTTCGGGATAAGTGTTACCGATGACAGTTAATATAGCTGGTGTCAATCTCTAATAGTTTTTTCAACTGAAAAGGAAAATAGTTATTTTATAAATATTGGTTTTGATGTCAGCTAAGCCAATACACAACCTATGCTAGCAAGGAGGTGGGTCCAAACTGAAAGGACAACTACAAGGGTCATCTCAGAGCCAACTACCTGTTCATCACGGTATAAACCAACATCTGTCCTCAACAATAGAATCACCCCTTTTTAAACACTGTTTTTCGTTGAATGAATGGTAAAAAAGAAATATTACATAATTAACTGTCACAAAACTCTCTCCACAAATCGAAATTGGATACAAACTTCTATCTCGAAAAATTCCTCAGCAAAGCTTTTGTCCTATGTCCAACTCGCCGTTCAGTAATTGATAGTGGAAGTGTACAGCACCCTAGGTCATATTTGCAAAAATAAGTGGGCACTATATCTTCCTTCTATTGTGCAGTCGTGTTGTCTCAGAAGCATGAATGAATGAAAGCACACATTGCAAAATAACCAGTTATAATTGCAATTCATAGATTGCAGCGGGCATTTCTCTTCCTACGTTGTTTGTAATACTACAATCAAAACTATAAAAGACAGGAGTAGCTCGTTGGGCCTCAATCCCTTGCCCACTGACAGGAAGTAGGCCCAAGTACTGGGGATCAAGCCTGTAACCTGAGCCCAACAGAACCAAGCCCCCTCTTGAAGACCCACTATGGTCGAACGTGATCCAATATGTCGAGAAACGACCGTACAGTCAAATTAATTATCCAAAAAGGCTACTGGGCTCTTCGGCGCTGGCATTCCATCCTCCGCAAGTTGCGTGAAGAATTCCTATATTTAAGACGGATAACTTTGAATATGGTGGAGTCCATTATACAGATGTAAAAAAAAAAATAGTGAAATCCATTTACGCCTTTAGACTTTTTGTTTGGATTGATGCAAGATACTGAATAAGATCCTTTGTTTTAATCGGTTTTTTTCCTTGACAAAAATACCCATAAACCAAAGCCAGAGATTTGTTTTAGCTGGTCTTTTGAAACCAGTATTTTCGAGTTCAACGATTTCTTGTATCGTGTCGACCTTAATAATTCCCTTACGTCTACTTAAAGGGTCGTCGTCGGCTTCATTAATTAAGAAGTGACAGATGAGCGTAAGAATATGTGTCAAATGGTGTCTTCCCAGCTGAAAGGATATATAGCCTGCAAGTGATCATGTGCCCTTCACCACGCATAGGGTTACGGATTCGGCCTTCAGAGGATGCGGAAGGCAGAAAGAGCCCTTTGGGCAGGTGTGAAAACAACACTCGGAACTCAGGACGACACATGTCAAAGCTACAAATTTCACCCTATATATCATCAGAACTTTGGTTACAGCTGGGAACGTGGAGCTGTCCTGGTGATCAGCCTGTAATTAACAGGATCAGGGACATCGTATACTTGTCAAGAACAGTACTGTTCAGACACTTTGAACTTCCAGCATGAGAGGTGAGACGGCGCACTCAAGGTACCCACTAGGTTGCCCATCAAGCAGAGAATTCGAAGACCTCACAAATCCGCGTGGAGGATGTGCTGCCCAGGAAGAATATGAGATTTTAGCTTTTTGTTAAGCCAATTCTCTTGCGGGGCTTTCGAGGTAAAATCTTCTGACAATGTGAAATTATTATCAAATGGCCACCGTATGTGCTGGGTGGTCATGGTGCAGTTCGATTCAATTCTTCACTTCATATAGATAGAGGATGTCACTTCCATGTCAAATTGACGCTGCAACCCCCCACCCCACCGCACCCCACTTTTTTTTTTTTTTTGGAAATGGTGTTCCGTCGCATCCACATCGACGATTCTTGCGAGAAAACCCAGTGGGAATCACAGTCCGGCACCTTCCATTGGACGATGGAATAGTCGCCTCCACCATGGTGGCGGCGTTGGAAGATATCCGACATAGCTTTGAGCACTCTTCGAGCAGTCCGATCGGTCGTGCCCATGCATGAGACAGGGGGTATAATTAAGCATCCGGAAAGGTGGCGATCGAGCAACATGGACAGGCTTGCGGCTTTGCCCCCCATGTCAACTCTTCTTTGGATCAAAGGCGAGAACCAACATGAAGAACATCTTTAATTGGCGATGAACTTGGGAAAAGCCCCCCAGATATTGACTCTGAAATCATTTCACACCTGCATATATAGTTAAGAACTTGCCAAATATATATGCTGCAGAAGGAGGCCGGCCGGTTATCATGCACACAGTCTCTGTACAAAGAATTTGGCAACCAACAGGTGAGTGGAAACCTGACAATATTTGTTGTTCAACTATCTGGACATGCCTTCGTTTACATACTCCCTGTGCCCATGTTTGGGAGTTAATTAACCCAGAGTTAACTCTCAACGTTGTTTGATAAGTGAGTTAGGATAATCGGGTCACAAAGGAGGTAAATCCTGAGTTATTCGCGGATTATGAAATCCATCTTTCTACCTTTGTTAACTTTTAACCCAACTCATCTCTCTCTCTCTCTCTCTCTCTCTCTCTCTCTCACAGTAGCCATTGTAATGAAGTTTATGACTTTTATATTTTAATTAGTAAAATTAATGAAACTATTTATCATAATTTTTTTACTATTATGATATATTTATTTAATAGAATATATTAAAAATATTTAAAAATTAAATTAAATTTAAACAATCTTATAATAAACAGTAACGTAAAAATATAATGATTAATGTTTACAATTTTTAGATTTTAATTAGTGAGATTAATGACGATATTTATAATTTTTTATTTTCATGGCATATTCATTTTATAGAATGTATTTTAAAAAATTAAAAAATAATTGAAAACAATTTTTTAATATAAACAGTACCCTCAACTGGTAGTTAATGACTTTTTTACTTTTAAATTTTAATTAGTAACATTAACGATACTGTTTATCAAAAAAATATTTTCATACTATATTCATTTTATAGAATATATTAAAGGTATTCAATAAATTTAATTAAAATAAAATTTTTAAGATGAACAAAAATACCAATATGTAATTAATCATGTTTTTAATTTTAAATTTTAATTAGTAAAATTAATGATGCTATTCATCAAAAAATTATTTTCATGATACTTTTTATATAATATTTTAAATTATTTTAAAATCAAATTATGATATAAAATTTAAAATAAACATTAACCTCAACTCGTAATTAATGAAGTTTATAAATTTTGCATTTTAATTAGTGAAATTAATGATACTATTCATCAAAAAAATATTTTTAAGATATATTCATTTTATACAATATATAAAAAAATTTAAATTATAATAAAAATTAAAGATGAATATTAATCTTAAATCATAATTAATGACATTTATGACTTTTAAATTTTAACTAGGGATATTAATGTTGTAATTTATCAATTTTTTATTTTCATGATGTATTTATTTCATAGAATACATTAAAAACTATTTAAACAATTAAAATAAAATAGAAATTATAAAAGGACCATTATATAAAAAATTCAAAAAAATGACAAATGTGGTATTTGAGCTTTCATTATTACGCCAACTTAATTGAGTAGATTGAGTTAACTCACTCTTGACCTAATTCCGTACGAAATTGAGATTGTACGTAATTAGAGATAATGTCAAATTAACGGCTGTATACTCGATTATCCGTTTCTACATCCGCTAACACTAGAGGGGTTACATCTTTTTTGCCGTTAGTTAATAATTTGGAAAGCACAATATCCAAACCTGTTTTTCACCATGCGAAAAAATAATGGTTAACGACCGGTTACCCGATGGCTAATGGTGTAAAGAGTACATAGAGATTTGAAATTTGAAGTAATAAATTAATTCTATGAAAGTCAAATATAAATCAGAAGAAAATAATTAATGTATACGTACTTCTCATATATATGAAGAAATCGGGAATGAAAATAAAGGTTCAAAGAGATACCTAATATCTTCAAAGTCAATGTGAATGTTATATACACGTATTCGCGAACAAGATTCAAACGTTTGGTGGGACGGGCCCACTGAGGAATAGAGAAACATACTAATTAATTAAGGATCCTCTCTTTTGGATATAAGTTATATCCTATTAATTAGAGTGTAAGAGGACAAACATTAATGAAGCTCCACAACTAATTTTAGGTGAACTTGATATGTTTTGGCAAGCAAACGTGGAGTTTTCGGACATGATGAGTGGGGAAATACGTACGGCCCCGTGTCCCCAGAATTAATGGTTCTATGGTGAGTACCTCAAGAACTGGGGATCTCCCTGGAGAGAGAGAGAGAGAGAGATGAAGATAGCGCCACAGATGAAAAAAATTAGAACGAACAGATCAAATTGACCGTCTCTAATCTTGAATATATATATATATATATGTTGAATACCACCCGACACTTTCTTCACGAGCTCCAATTTTGAGCAGTTTTTGCTCATCGATCAATGGTCTCGTCCACGTGCGTGAGATATATACTAAGCCATGCATGCATGTTAATGGTCTCGGATGGTGATTAACAACTAATATACAAGACCCATGCATTCATCCGAGGTCGCAAATGATCCGCTAGCTTGCACCTTAATCAATTATTACCCATATGTTGAGTTTCGTACACAAGCTGTGCTTACGTCTCTTATGTGAGATGCTACAAATATACTACTAACAATTAATGCATGCGACTCACCGGACTTAATTAACACTTCTGCCACTTTGATAACGGGTTAAGTTAGGGGCGGGTGACTTACCCGGGTTAGCCCACCCCACCCCTATTTCTAATCCGGGTGGATTAACTCATTCCACTTATTTTCAAAGAATGAGTTAATGGGGTGTTTGGTTGCTCTTTTTTACCTCTTTTTTCTTTCAAATTTAAAAAAGAGAATAAGAGACATTCTCACCCCGTTTGGTGTTCCTTTTCTAAATTTTAGGGAGAAGATCCCATATCGTGCAAACCTTCCTAAAAAAAAAAAAATCTAGATCAATTTTTTTTAAAAAAAACATCCACGTCTCGGGACTTCCGCCTCCCTTCCACTCGCGACCCCCCTCCCCTCCCTTCCCTCTCCCTCCCGTCGGCTCCCCCCCTCCCCTACGCTGCCCCTCCCCTCGATCCCTCCCCTCTCCCCCGTGACGTTCCCGGCCCCTCCCCCTCTCCCCTCCCCCATGCGGCCCCCCTCCCCCGCCGCCAGCCTGCTCCCCCGCCCCCTGCGTAGCCCCTCTGCCCCTGCAAGTCGCTTTCGTGACGCTATCCATGCTGGTTTCCGTCGTGCTCTACGATCGCTACTTCATCGAGATCACGCGGGCCTAGACCAAAAACCCTAGGAGGATCACACTGCTGCAGAGGATCGAAGTTGGCCTTGTGATCCACATCATACTGATGCTGATCGCGTCGCTCACGGAGAGAAGGCGGCTAAGTGCTGCGAGAGAGCACGGGCCGGTGAATGGAGGGCAAATCCCACTTTGCGTTCTTCCTCGTCATGAGCAAGCTTTACATATACAAAGCCGAGGTCTTCGAATCGATCGATATCCATTTGCCCAAGGAAGCAGATGCCAAGGAGATGGCTGCATCATCTCAAGCTTCAAGTACAGGTCCCAATACACTTGATATCATCCATGGGGGGAGGGGGGTGAACCAGAAAGCTGAAACCAACAAATCAAGCTCATCTTGGAGGACGTTTTAGACTGGGGATATGATTCTAGAGAGGCCGGACATGAAGTGCTATATATCTTGGAAAAAATAATACTGAAACAGGTACAAGGCGGGCGCTTTCGACGGAGGAGGAGGCAGCGACGGCGAGAGTGAGTGGACGAAGCTGGAGGAGGAAAGAGAGGGAGAAGGAAAAGAATTCTTCTTCTTATATGTCAAATAGATCTATATAAATTTTAAAATTTATGACGCTAATGCCAAACATAAAATATCAACTTTTATCAATTTTAAATTTTAAGTCAAAAATTATGTTGACATATTTTTTTAGATAGAAATAGTTTTAAAAAAAATTGTTCCCAAACATCCTATAAACTATTTTAACCTTATTCGACTCGGGTTAAGAAAAAATATATCAAACAGGGAATAACTCACCCAACCCCGATTAACTCACTCTAACCCAACTTAAACCATAATCAAAGTTGCCTGTAACGAGCTTGGAAGATTAATTAGAACTAATGGATCGTGCCCAATGGCCCCATCTTAATTAATTATAATCCACCACGTCAATCAATTGCCATAAAAAGGAAATCCACCGTCTCATTGCAGACAGCTAGCACCTCCCATCAATAATTAATTGTCTTGATAGGGGTCGATCGCCTCCACCATATGCATGGTGCCATATCTACACTTTAAATATCGTACCCAAGCTGGATCGGCCGTCCCTAGCCGTGGTGTGGGATAAGGGGGAGGCCGGGTGAGTGATTAATTAAGAAGGGCACCGACGACAATTGAGGTGGGGACGACCATGGGCATGCATGGACGACAGACCTCCTCTCCTCTCCCTGTCAACTCAGCCTTGGGATCAATTAATTAATCAAGAAGGTCACCGACGACAATTATTACAGAACACGTCCTCTCGAATTATTTGACATATGCCCCAACAACGTTACAGGCAGCCCGTTGCATCATATATAATATTGCCTCCCAATTATCAACCTAAATCACCACGTGCAAATGCCGAGATCTGATTGAACACGTACGGGTTAAAAGAAAAGGAATTAAAAAGATGTGTACACTGTACAGTTTATCCATTATATATATATATATATATATATATATATATATATATATATATATATATATATATATATGTGTGTGTGTGTGTGTGTGTGTGTGTGTGTGTGAACTCATGTAGAAATATAATGGCATGGTCTAAAATTTGAGTTTTATTTATGCAATGTTAGAATATATATATATAAACAGTATAATTACATTTCTAGTATAACTTTTCTTGTCAAGAATATTTCTAAATTCTCGGCAATTACTCGATCGAGTATATATTCCTCTGGGTAGCGGATGCTTCCACACAATTGCGAATGAAAATAAAACCTGCTTCTCATATATATATATATATATATATATATATATATATGGGAACAACAAACTTTTGACATATATATATACATATATACATATATATGTATATATGGGAACAACAAACTTTTGACAATAGTATTACTTAATTAGGAACTCAAGCATTGACATTTCTTGGACTTATTTTTGTATGTGAGTTACTTTATTATAATTTTGAAGATAAACATGGGATGGAAGCTTTAGATCTTAGGTAGAAACTATCACGTCTATCCAAACAATCTGGGTTTGTTTTAGTTATGCGAGGATGAGGAGAACTCTCGAACTCCTGAACCCCTTCCCTTATCCTCTCGACCTGTTATATATCCCCCCGATCCCATACCACTGAGTCATAGGAGAAAACAAAACCAAGAATGAGGGCTATAGCAGGACTACCAACGTACGTACAGGCCCATGTTGCCGTTAAGTGATCTAGCGGATACCTGAACTAGCTAGACTTCTCTGGTCACACAGGCGCCACCACAGCTGACAATTGAAACGAGCTGGTCGTGATTTCAATTAAATAATGGGGTCATAATCTTTCTACGGACAACAATGGAACCCGCTTCCCAGTCGCATTAATTACTACACGCCAGTTTCTCTGGGTTCTTCTACAGCGCTCCACAGTCTGCCTGCTTCGTTCATGTATCTCGACATGGGACGCCCCTTTGAAGATGTCGGGGACATGTGGCAACACCCAGAGAAACAGCCAGAGATCCTGGGCCGACCTTAATTAGGCCTAGGTAATAGGATCTCCGTACATCTCCTAATTGGTCCCAAGATGGGTCCAACGGACAATTGACCTAACCCTTGAGTTAATGGTGTCCCAGTGAAGTGATGTGTCTTTTGGGCTGAGAAATATTCCTCGGTGTTGTTGACAATTAGGCGGCCCATCTCAGATTGATAAAGCGGATGAGACCGAGCTTGATGAAGTTGTTCCTTCTTTGATCATGGCCGTCGACCTCACAACCCGACGGTACGATTAATGGTCGACCCCATCATCAACTAATCTAATCACTTTATGAACGACACACCGCTTATCCACAGTACTCAATTGTCTATATATCATTATATATACATCCTCTAATAATCACTTACAAAAACTTACCTGGCGGCAATATATTAATGTTCTTGTTATCCTGTTGCTATCTTGTTGTTTGTGTGATTATTGTGCAGATGCTATCTAACAGTGACAGTTTTGCAATTTTGCATATAAGAAGATTCTGTCTATAATCAGCTCAAATAAAAATGTGTTTATGCTCTCTCTCTCTCTCTCTCTCTCTCTCTCTCTCTCTCTCTCTCTCTCTCTCTCTCTCTCTCTCTCACACACACACACACACACACACAATGGAATCCGGCAAGGTATGGCTTGTATGCATCAATGGGACGGCATTGATCCTCGACTTCATGGCTTTTCATCTTTTATCTTTCAAGTCAAGCTGAATGGTAGTTCGTTGAATACTTATGTTCAAATTAAGACGTGGGCGATCTTGTCCTTTTATTCTCAATAGATTGATGGATCTGGGCTTCCATCATTAGTCGAGGACACACTTAGAAGTTCCACATGACGCGTTTAATTAATTATTACATGTTTCCACCAACTCTTCTCTTCACCATCTTCTTAGCACTAAAGGAACGTACGGTACGGCCATCTTAATGTAATGCCATTTTATTTAGATCGAGTTTGAAGATGAAATCAGATGATCAATTCAATACATCATAATTTTAATTATTTAAGAAAGAAATAATCCCTATTGACTTCATGTTAGATTTGTGAGGCTCCTCCGAAGCAACCACCAGAAAGGAATGGTGCTCTACCAGGTGAGAGAGACGGTAATTTATCTCACTCATTTTATCCAACAGATCACAAGCTTTGTGGGTAGGTTGAAGGTCACTTGGGTTTGAGATTAACTGAATTCGATCCCTCCAACCAAGGACATAAATTAACCTATTATATATGCAATTTAAGTTCCCTCGGTAGAAGAACGCTCTAATCATGTTGGCATTAAATTTAATAGAAACTTTTATGGGTCATAAAATTTAACAGTAACTTGACTTCATAATTAATGTGTTCGTATTCACTTACACAATATAACACCTAGCTATATGTTAGTTAATAATATGGTTTAATACTTAGAAACAGAAGGCAACTATCCTCTTCCTTTTTGTTAATAGTACAAACAAAATCTGACCTTAAAAGGGTTAGATTCATTTAATATGATTATAATTTATGAATAAATCAAATTGGATAATATCATAATCGATTTTTCGCATAGAAATTATTGTTAAATATAAAATTACAAAAATATGAAAATATAGTAACCGAGATATCATTATTTTTATCAAAATAGTATAAAAATGTCATCACTGTAACCCCCTGTAACCAGTTGTGAATCTAACCCTAATTAACTTTTGCTCGACATGAGAAAAAAAATACAAATTGTTTAAAAAAATATTGTCTCTCTCCCAACTTCATCCCCCTCTCACCCTTAACTCCGGCAAGAGCGGAGTAGCAAGGAGGGAAGGTCGCAAGGGGTGGGATGGCAAAGGTTCCTGCGAGGAAGGAGGAGGGGGTCACCGACAGTAGGACGCTGGTGATAGGGAGGGGGATTCATAGGGGAGGAGGGGGCCATACAGTGTGAAGGTCGTAGAAGACGGCATCCTCAAGGGGAGGGGGTCTGAGGTAATAGGGAGGTTGCCATGGGCGGCAACAGAGGGAGCAACATTAGGGGAGGCAGGAGGGAGGACTAGGTGGTAGAGCTCTAGCCCATCCTAGCCGACCTGGAGATTGGGTTGCTGGCCGGTGAGAAGTGCAGGCTTGGCATGGAGGATTGGGAGAGCGTGATGTTGACAGGCTTGGTGGGGCTGCAGCCACCTCCGCTGGCTATGACCAATCCTTCTTGAAGTGGGTCATACGGAAGGTTGAGGACCCTACCTCTACTGGGGTCAAAGGTAGCATGTCTATCACTAGGTGCTTCCCTAGGGGGCCATGGAGTTCGAGGGCAGCGTCGACATCCTTAGGCGCCCTCTCGTGCTGGTTGATCTAGTGTTCAGGTTCGAGCATCTGGGGGCAATAGGGGTGGGGTTGTCGAACTCCTTGGTCGCCCCTCCCCTCTCCTCCACCTCTTCCTCTTCTTCCTCGGAGCCTTCTCTTGGAGGATTTAATGTTATGAACAACAACAATGGCGGCACCTGTAGGGCCTCAATGGCCCCATCTTTGGCAATAACTCTAATCCCAACCCCCCTCTTCTTGCCACCAATCTGGAATGCCCTACAACTCCCTCAATCTATGATGTTGGGTATGCTCTTCCAAAATCCCACCATAGAGGAGAAACTCCATTTTTTCAACTCCAACCTCCTCCTAAGCCAACAACAGGCACTTCCCCCTCTCTGAACCTGGCATTCTTCTTGCCCATGTTGCCCTATGCTTGGCCTATGTCTCACAGTCTCTCTCCCTCCTCTATCTCACAATCTCTCCCTCGGCCCCCTTCTCTCTCTCACAATCACTCTCTTTCTCTCCTATATCTAAAAGTCTCTCCCTCGGCTCCCTTCTCTCTCTCACAGTCACTCTCTCATGGGCGATGGGATTTGCTGGCACCGGAGGGAGAAGTCCCCTCCGACATCTCCCCCCCTCTCTCTCTATAAGTCTCTCCTTTACAATCACTCTCTCTCAAGAGGGTGGGAGTTGTTGGCGCCAGAGGGGGAGAGCAAAGGGGGAAATCTCCTCTGGCACCTCCCTCGCTCTTTGTAGGTCTTTTTCTCTCATTTTACTTTTGATAAGGTTGAATAATTTAAGATTTCAAAAAAATATTTTAATTATTTAATTATAAAATAAAAAATATTCAAACCTTTATAGGATATCCAAATCTTCCATTCTCTATTTAACTGGAAAATTACACTACAAGAAAAAGTGGCAATAGCGACCGAATTAGAGACCGAATAAATCGGTCGCTAGTCGGTCCCAAATAGAGACCATATAGCGACCGATATAATCGGTCTCACGTGTGAGACCCATTCTGCGACCGAAATTATTTCGGTCTCTAATCGGTCGCTGATCTTACGACCGAATTTATTTAGGTCGCGAAGCGGTCGCTGATCACTCATCTCCCCCCCCCCCCCCCGCCACCAGCTCCCCCCCTCCCCCCCGCGTCCCCCCCCTCCCGCCCGAGCCCCCCTCCGCCCGAGCCCCCCCTCCCCCTGCGGCCCCCTCCCGCCCGATCCCCCCTCCGCCCGAGCCCCCCCTCCCCCTGCGGCCCCCTCCCGCCCGAGCCCCTCTCCGCCCTAGCCCCCCCTCCCCCTGCGGCCCCCTCCCGTCCGAGCCCCTCTCCGCCCTAGCCCCCCCTCCCCCTGCTGCCCCCTCCCGCCCGAGCCCCTCTCCGCCCGAGCCCCCCCTCCCTCTGCGGCCCCCCCGCGACCAGCTCCCATCGGCGGTGGACGGACGATTGCGAGCGGCGGTGGACGGACGACCGGCGTGGCGAGCGGCGGTGGACGGACGACTGCGAGCGGCGGCGGGGACCGGCCATCGGAGGTAAGTGAGGCGGACCCCCGCCGGAGCCCCCCTCCGCCCGAGCCCCCCCTCCCCCTGCGGCCCCCTCCCGCCCGAGCCCCTCTCCACCCGAGCCCCCCCTCCCCCTGCGGCCCCCTCCCGCCGGAGCCCCCCTCCGCCGGAGCCCCCCCTCCCCTTGCGGCCCCTCTCCCGCCCGAGCCCCTCTCCGCCCGAGCCCCCCCTCCCCCTGCGGCCCCCTCCCGCCCGAGCCCCCCCTCCCCCTCCGGCGCTGCTCTCCCCTCCCCATCTGGTTTCCCCATCCGGCGCGGCTCTCCCCTCCCCATCCGGTCCCCCCTCCGGCTCCGGTCCCCCCTCCGCAGGGCCCCCCCTCCGGCTCCGCCCCCCCCTCCGCAGGGCCACCCCTCCGGCTCCGGTTCCCCCTCCGCAGGGGCCCCCCTCCGGCTCCGGGCCCCCCTCCGGCTCCGGTCCCCCCTCCGCAGGGCCCCCCTCCGGCTCCGGTCCCCCCACCGGCTCCGGTTCCCCCTCCGCAGGGCCCCCCTTCTGGTAAATCATAATTAGTTTTCGTCAAATTTATATTTTTTAAAGTGGATTATTTATTCAAGTATTTACAAATATTTTTAAATGAAACGAGTTTATGTCCAAACAACATCGATTTATCTCTTTTAATTAAAAAGACATGATTCCATACAAGGGCGATTTGTCAATGCTTATTGGTATAACATTATCAGATATCAGATTTTCACTAAAACAACCAATCACAAGGATCTCACAATCCTTTGAAAAGGGAATAGTTTCTGTCAGACATACATAGTTACCATGATGGATCCACTGTTTGGTAGAATCATTCCTCTCATGTGATATTTTTTTTCTTTTTCTACTTCTTGTGGGGTTTGGTAGAGTGGGAAAGAAGGAATGAGGATTAGGTGCTGTTGATGACTTTTTCTTTCCCTTCTTCTTGTTTGTTTTCTTTTGCACCTTTTGAGTTCCAAGCACACATGGTGGTGGGTCATGAGAGTAGGGATTGCATGTGCATGTGGTTTGGGGCTCAGGGGATGCTGATCATGTACTTGCTTTCACAATTAGACAAGCTAGTCACATTGGGGTTCCTTAATTTCCATTTGTGTACATGCTCCCAATTTTAACCATTTTTGAGCCTTCTTCTGAGCCTTAATTGGCTACATTATGTTGATACTGGGCGGTTTGATGCTGGGCGGTTTGATCACGTAACCTTATTTAGATGCTGGGCGGTTTGATCACGTATCTTGCAATATATCCATGCTCTGTCTAATCAGAATACTGTGTCTGAAGACCACTGTTCCGTTGTTTATTTTTTCTTTTTTGTTATTTAGACTTGTAGCATTTCTAAAATAGTAATTATATATGAAGCTAGAGATAGTTGGGTGTTACTTGCAGCATTTCCAGCACATTCATAAGAGCATGAATTTTATTTTAACATGTTACTGCTATGTTTTTAGAATGTGTTATTATCTTATCAATATTTAATTAGTTGGGTGTTGTATGTGAGCTGAGATGCGTGGGTGCAACCTAACATTGCACGCATCTTAGGAGAGCGTGTTAAACCCGTGTCAATCAATCTACCCGTTCAAGACTTTGGGATTGATATGCACGTTCTCATTTTGAATGATGAGAATGTGTATATCTAACTCAAAGTCTTGAATTGTCCCGTTTGGACAGTCTGTGAATGTTTGATCGCACTTAGGTGGTCAATTACTATATGTGTTTGTGTTGTTTGTTAAAAATTTTGGCTGGATGCGTCTTCTCACTCCTCTCTGATATACCTTTATTGATTTTGATTAATTTCTTAACCACTTATTAGTAAGTGTTTAAGAAAATTTCTTAATCAATAAATATTTTGTGGTATATCGGAGAGGTGTGGGGAGATGCTACCGAAATTTTTAGCAAATAACACAACACATATAGTAATTAATCGTGCGATCAAACCTTCACAGATGGGTTAAAAAGTGAAAATCTAAATGATATTTCCGTCCTATTTAAAATGGCAGAGATGGAGGATGTGAGGAAAGGGTTGGACTTTTTATTTTGTTAAACATGTTAAAGTTTTGTGTGTTTACATTTCATTCGCATAGGGAAAATGTCTGAAGATCGTTCATGGATGTACCGTAGACTAGTTGATCAGGTGGTGTCTATGGAATTTAAAAATGGAGTTGAGAGATTCATTCAGTTTACTTTGAGAAATCCTATTGAAGCTGTAGATTGTGAGGGTCGTATCTGATGTCCTTGTGTAGTCTGTAAGAATTTGAAGTGGCTGACAACATGGGATGTACAACGTCATTTATACAGAAAGTTGGATGTGAATGCCGAATTCTTTCAATCAGACTTGGGTGATGATGTAGAGTTGCCTGCTTCTAGTGATGAATCTGTGGAGGCACTGTCTTTATCTAAAGAGAATGAAGTGGAAGAAGTCGATCCAGAACAACCTGAAATACAGTTGGGGGACTCCGAAGAGGAGGAATATATTAGTGATCAAAATGAATCTGATAATGAAGATGTGAATGTTGAATTTGATATATCTCCAACATCTGAAGATGAAATGGAGAATGTTTGATTAATGGTATACAATTTTACCTAAAATTTTAATACTCTGTAACTTTCTTTCTTTCACTATTTGATGAATATGCATGTATTTTATTACCAGTTGAAGATATGGTTCGAGGACGGCGTGGGACTTCTTCAGGTGGGAGGGGAGAGGGTAGCGGGAGGAGATTTACTTCCATTTCTACACCGGTAGTAGGTATGTATACTTTCATGTATAATGCATTGTAGTATTTGTTTAAAATAATTCTTTATGTTTTTGTGGTATCTGATTCTTATCCTTACAGGACCCACGACTTCTGCACCGTTACCACCGACCTCTGCACCGCTACCACCGGTAGTAGGTATGTATACTTTCATGTATAATGCATTGTAGTATTTGTTTAAAATAATTCTTTATGTTTTTGTGGTATCTTATTCTTATTTTCACAGGACCCACGACCTCTGCACCGTTACCACCGACCTCTGCACCGCTACCACCGGTAGTAGGTATGTATACTTTCATGTATAATGCATTGTAGTATTTGTTTAAAATAATTCTTTATGTTTTTGTGGTATCTTATTCTTATTTTCACAGGACCCACGACCTCTGCACCGTTACCACCGACCTCTGCACCGCTACCACCGGTAGTAGGTATGTATACTTTCATGTATAATGCATTGTAGTATTTGTTTAAAATAATTCTTTATGTTTTTGTGCTATCTGATTCTTATCCTTACAGGACCCACGACCTCTGCACCGTTACCACTGACAACAGGTAGATTGACGGCCTCTGCACCGCCATCACACATGGCGAGTGGATCTACACCTCCTCTAGCTGAGTCAGGTATGTTCATTTACATTTCTATATTTTTTTGATAGTTTGTTTTATTTATTTTTGTCCATTTCGTATAGTACGTGCTGATGACGAGACGAGTCATCACGAGGGGGAGGGCAGTTATAATGAGACGATGCGGGCAGTGTGGATAAATGAAGGGTATGTAATACATTATTTTTGTTATCTATTCATCATTGTGGTATTAATATTTTCAATTTCAGGAATAAAATAGAGCCAGCCCAAGCATCACAATTTATTACAAAGTCAATTGAAGCACATTTTCCAGGCCCCATCCGTCGCTTTTCTGATTTTCCGATGGATGTTCGGGATTTATTGTTCACTATGTTCTTGGTATTTATCTTATTTTATCATATTAAGTCATTTTCCTGCTATATTTTAACACACTTATTGTTATGTAACATATAATTTATTTTTTGTTAATATGTAGAGGAATCATCGATTCACAGAGCATTCAGATGAGTTACGTGCTAGATCTGCATGGACAACTACTGCAAGAGCAAATTTCAAACATCTTATGCACAATATCCGAAAAAATGCAGAAAGAGCATGTACAAGTACAGATAAGAACCAATGGATGGAGCATGGGCCTGTGTGGATGAGAAAGGAGTATTGGACGGAGCTGTGTAACATTTGGGGAACGGAGAAATGGAATGACAATTCAAACAAAGCAAAGTAAAACAGAGCAGCGCATCCTGAAGCGAATGTACACACGGGTGGCTCTGTCTCCTTTGCAACGCATAAAGCGAGATTGGTAAGTACACTTCTACATTTGTATTTTTTTTTAATCTAATAATAAACTGTGATTTATTTGAATAACAAGAAGTACAGTTAAAGCGGCCACCTCAATTTCAAGAACTTTTTGATCATACTCATAAGAAGAAGGGGACAAATGTTTACATTAGTGAGAAAGCTCGGGAGGTAGCGGTAAGTGTATACATTAATAGTTTTCATTTAAGATTAAACTGTAGAATAATTTTGTTTTATTTTTTTGTTTTTTGCAGGACTCATATAGTAGAGGAATGGATGAGAGGTACGGGGATGACAGTCAGCGTCCAGAGTTGGATCCTGACATTTGGGTTGCAGCATCTGGGGCACCCAAGAAAGGCCATGTTTATGGTTTTGGACATAGCTCGGGCACGACTAGGGTGTTATCATCATGCTCGAGTTCGGTCTCACATGCGACCTCTCCATTTATCACACCAGCAGCCCCAGATACCACACCAGCAGCCCCAGATGGTTCTTCCAGTGCCGCCCCGACCATGACTCCAGATATGTTTAGGGCGATCGTCAACGAGACCGTCTCTCAGAATATCTCAACCATCGTCTCTCAGACCGTCTCCCAGATGCTCACAGAATTGGGACTTGCTAGTAATAGAGCACCTCCTGCACCTCGTGCACAGCAGCCTCCGGTAAGTATTTTATTTGATTGATTTTCTATTTGTTAACTCTAAATATCATCTTACAAAATATAAGAATTTAGATTGAGGAGGGGAAAATATCATTTTCTTAACTCTATGAACTTGGGTTTGATGGTCCAAAATTGAAAAGAGAGGTCCAATCAATCCATCGATTGTTCCAACACGACATGGGGGGTGAAAGTAACCTGTAGAAACTGACGGAGTTCAAATTGGACTCCAAATTTGAGCTCGATGCTCAAATTTACATTTCCTAAATAGAACCAAGTTAATCGAGTGTAAGAGGGTCAAAAATAAAGAAATATATGTCCAATTAATTTGTCAATGACTCCAACACGACCGGGAAGGTGAGAGTGACTTGTAGAAACTGACGGAGTCCAAATTGGACTACCGATTTGAGCAAAACGTTTAAAATTGTCATTCGTCAATTTCACTTAAATGAAAAACATCTTGCTTTTAATTTTCAAGAAAAATTGATTTCTTTATTAAGGATTTGATTTTAATTTTTTTAAATGATATACAGGATCATCCGTCGCGAGATGTTAGACGAGACGACGACCAGGATGACACATATGCGGAGGATTTGTGATTTCATTTTAGTTATTTGCATGTTGTCATTTTATTATGGATGTATGATTAATTTGTGTGTTTGTATGTGATGAATTTGAAGTTCGTGGAGATTGTGATTTGTGTAGTTGATTTATATGTTTTTATGAAATTGTTATTTATCAGGTTATTTATTTTATTAAATTGTTATTTATCAGGTGATTTATAGTCGATTATATAAATTTATAAAAAAAAATTACTGTAAAATTAGCGACCGAATAGCGACCGAATAGCGACTGTCTTCATTATTTATTTTATTAAAGTATTAAAATTAGCGACCGAATCGCGACCGAATAGCGACTGTATATATTAGCGACGGATAATGCGACCGATTTATATCGGTCGCTATCCGAGACTGATATTGCGACCGATAATTATCGGTCGCTAAGAGCGACCTATTCTGCGACCGATTTATATCGGTCGCCATTTAGCGACTATTATATAGCGACCGACATGTTCGGTCGCTAATAGGTGTCTGTTCGGTCGCGACATGATCTTTACGACCGATCTGCGACCGAATAGCGACCGATAGGTCGGTCGCTAATCGCGATTTTTCTTACAGTGAAATCAGGCCACATCTTTCCATATCCTTCCGGCACACGCAAAGCAAACACTTTAAGAGTACGTAATTTGAATTTGATTATCGTTGAATCTAGCAACGTTGGAGGCGGCGGTAGGGAAGGTGAAGGTGGCGCCGGCAGCGTGGGCACGTCGCCGGGGCCACGGGGAGGAGCACAGGTGAGCATCTTCCCCGTAGCATCCTCCCTCTCCTCTTCTCATTAGCCATTTCCTCGTCTATACCTTCACTAGGACAGGAAAGGAAAGATTTCGTCTCGATGTTCCAGTGTCGTCGGTTGGTATCGGGGTCCCGCCTCTGTTCCCCCGGAGCACGAGCCGGAGTAGCTATGGCGCTGTTGACCTCTCTCTGTCTTGGCGCACGGAGCTTTGGTCCGCCGTCGAGGCTGAACCCCGTGCGCTTTTTGGGGCGCGCCTAGGGGTTGCAGTCAGGAGGAGCACGTTGTTCCTACAACTTGTTAGAGGTGGCCTGGCTTTGGGGTTTCTTCTGTTCTTATTAATTGTCTGTCGTCCCCCCAGTTATCTTCCCACATTGATGAGGTCGCAGTATGCCCTTTTTAACAGCAACTTGTTCTAAAAAGGCTTTTTCCTCCGTGATCTCACTTTTCTCTATTGACTTCCCTAGCTTACTGGTTCCTTTCTTGCGCTGTTTTGCAGGCACTGGACAGCGCCAGCCGTCTTCCCGGCCTTTCGACCCCACGGCCTTCTTGTAAGTTCTGAGCCTCCTCCGTCTTCTATGTCTGCGTACGAGACTCTATATATATAAGAAGAGGGGGAGAGGGGGGGACAGAGATGGTGTAAAGGATGACATATTCATCTCTTGTTGTCATTCACACGCTGCAGCATCGATCTCATTCCCGCAAAAAGGTGCATCACGACCTTACTTTATATATATATATATATATATATATATATATACGCTGCTCGATCAAAAGTAGTCCTGCTCAATGCTATTCATGGTAGCATGCATCTCATCATGTCAGACAAATCTAATAAGTGTTTCTGATGGCGTTTCATGTGATGACTCTACTCTACTGTACTCTACCACTTGGAGTAGCGCCGCCAAGCCCCCGCACGAGCTGTGTATCTCAACATAGATCGAAGTAACAAAGTATTATTTTCGCCATCCTCCCGTTCTACTGCATTCTTTTGGACTAATTGGAGGGCGGATGGAATTCACCCTCTTTTTCTTTGAGTAATACTTTGTCCGTCTAATCTCGTGCACAAAGTTATGTTACAAAATAATGTTTGATTCTATTGGTAAAAAAAAAGTGAGAAGACTCGTTCCGCGCACAAAAGGACATTCCGTCAGATGACTCAGATCCGTATGACACTTATTTTTAAATATTAAATATGAAATACGTTTATAAAAAAATATAAGAATAAAATATTTTATAAAAGAGTGAAATATTTTATATATGAATGAAATATTTTATTATTATAATAATAAAATATTTTATTACGTGAATCTAACATTTGTTATAAGGATAAAACACAAGAGAAATGAAACATTTTGTTACGTCAACGTAATATTTGTTACAAGGATAAAATATTTTGTTATAAATATAAAATTTAATAAAATAGTTTAATTTTATCATAAATATTTTATTTGTGAAATAAAATATTTCACTCTTTCATAAAATATTTTATTCATATATTTTCTCGCTGAACGCACTCCGTATTTAATATTCAAAAATATGCACGTGTCATACGGGTTTGACGCGGACATCTTTTTTGCAGAGACTTGGGTCTTTTTTGCACCAGTGAGAATAAAATATTTTATAAGATTAAAATATTTTATTATAGAAATAAAATATTTTATTATAGAAATAAAATATTTTATTTAATTATAAAAATGAACGAATAATATATTTTATGATAATAGAACATTTATTATTATAAGACCCAAATATTTATTATAAAGAAACAATATTACAGAAATGAAATATTTTATCATAAGAAGTAAATCTAACAAATATTTTAATTTTATATTAAATATTTCATTCATATAATAAAATATTTTAATTTTATAAAATATTTTATTTATATATTTTCTCACCCAGTAAAAAAGTGAGTTGTACGAGTTTAATACGAGACGTCTTTTTTTTCTACGAGAAAATGATCATTACACCTTCTTTTGTCAATAAAAATATATATTACAATTTAAGTTTGACTTAATTTGTACGCCTCGTTCGATGCACATATCATTACTTTTATCACATCTGCGCACTGTTTACCCACACTCCACAATCCATCCGCTCCTGCCCGATCATTTTCATTTTTTACTTAACGAGGTGGCAGCATGCGACACTAATTTTCTTAGCATATTGAATCGCCTGCGGCTCTTAATTAGCAGCTAGGACAGGCCATGCATGCATCCGGTGTTCTCAAGTAGCTGTACGGCATCCATGCAAACGCATCGCACGTGCACAGTGAAGCTATTTTTTTAAGCCAAGGTACTTACAAGTCTTTTATAATTAATGAGAAGAATACAATTATACATATTCTTAAATCTTTTCCTTTAAATAGAAGATTTTGCCACATCACAACTATGAAAATTCCACCTTATTCAAACGATTATTTTGAGTATGGAGATCCATCAATAAAATGCACTCATGCATATTTAGGTCACAATAAATCTGTAAATTAAATTCGTTTTCTTGCACAGTCATAAAACGTATAGAATTTAAAGAGAACAAGAAAATTCCTTCTTTTCACATGGTCGTACACTTGTTACCACATTAATAACATTCACCTCTCACCGACCATCACAAAAATTATATGAGCATCTCTCTCCTGACACATATTCGGTAGAACTTTCGACGGATCCAAATATTATTCGGATCTATTTTTAATTAATATTCATATCCACCTTTAATTCGAGTCTGTATTAATGAATAATATTTAAATTCGTATTTATTTTCTCAAATATAAATAATATCTAAATTCAAGTCAAAGTGGATAAAGATATCATATTATTCCTTTTGTAAAATATCCGCCCGTAATATCATATATCATATATATTTTTTAATAATTAAGTGTACATTTTGGTAGAAAATATATGTTTATTTAATATTATTTTTCTATTCTTATGTATTATCTTAATAAAATTAAAAATAATTTTACGTAGAATATGTTAAATTTGTGAAATATTTTAAAATCGGAACGGATAACTTAACTAATTTAAAATTTTTATTCGAATCAAATATAGATAAATAATATAATAATTCATCATATAATAGATCAAAATCAAATAATTTAAATTTTAAAATAAAATAAATGCAGATAATCGTGTATTAGTTTTAATCTACTCCGTTGACATTCCTAGTGGGGAAAGTTCTGTCATGCGTGATATTTCAACGTCGCCGGTGAACATATAACGAGGGAGGCCACCTTTCCTCTGCCTAATTAAGGAAGCATCATATATACTAACCTACTTGGTGATCTGGACAGTGGAAATTATTAAGGTGCGTTTGGAAAGATCTTGGGGGTGATTTTTTATCTAAAAATCTCTTTTTAAAAAAATTAAAATAAATAAGTTAGAGTCACATCATATTTTTTAATTATAAATAGATATAAAAATAAAAATTTTAATTTTTAAAAACTTAAAAAAAACTCTTACAGATGAACTTATTCTCTCTGTAGGATTTAATCTAACGTGGGCATACATATATATATATATATATATATAATAAATTTTATATTATGGGCTATCATAAAGTTTATTCCTATTAATGTGATTAATTAAGGATTGGGGGATATAAGCATTTAAAAAAAGTATAGGTCATATTTTAATTATGTGTAAAGATCATGGTGTTATTTCTATTTTTATGATAGGCTAAAATAGAAAATGACACCAAAGGGTACTTTAACATCCGTACGCACAACAACGGCCTTTTTGTTTAAGAGGCCGGGTCATGGTCCCCAATCTATACACGAGACTTCTCCTTCTCCTAGACATCCCATCATCTTGGAGTGCCGTCGGAGAACACTGTACTGGATTGGAAGACCGTTTCCCATGGATCCAGGTATGTTTCCGCTGTAATTCTTTCGGTGTTTTGACATGGAGATCATTCGGCAACTCATGTTCTAGAAATATAATCTCCCTCTCAAGAATACTAACAATGGTATCAGATCGGTCAAATATTTATAGAGCATATTGGTACAAACTCCATGATTGTAGATCCGTTTACTAAGGGACTTCCACCCAAAGTCTTTCATGAGCATATTACTCATATGAGTGTCTTGTCATTTGATGATGTGCTAGTTTAGTGGGAGTTTATGTTTATATTTTAAAAATATTTTATATTTCTGAATATTTTCTGCAGAAATAGAGAATTCAGTTTGTTCTCACTCTGTTATTTGTTGATCTCAATAAAGAATAAAGTTGGACCAGTTGAAAATAGGCACAACTGAATCACATTGCATGTAATTTCCATGCTACACATCCGTACTTGATCCATATCGTTCGTTATATTATTAACATATATGGTTATTGGTGGGTTGAATTATGTTAAATGTAATGAAAATCTCTTTAGTCTTGATATGATTGATAGACCGGATTGATTGAAGATGCTTTTGATGATGATAGCAAATTTTTGAGCTCATAAAATTTTAGTATAGAATCATAAAAGTGAATGTGTATATGTTGTCCAAGTGGGAGATTGTTGGATTTAATCTAATGTGGGCATACATATACATATAATAAATTGTATATTATGGGCTATCATAAAGTTTATTCCTATTAATGTCATTAATTAAGGATTTGGGGATATAAGCATTTAAAGAAAAGTATGGGTCATATTTTAATTATGTGTAGAGATCAAGGTGTTATTTCTATTTTTATGATGGGCTAAAATAGAAAATGACACTAAAAGGTGCTTTAACATCCGTACGCACAATAACGGCCTTTTCGTTTAAGAGGCCGGGTTATGGTCCCCAATCTGTACACGAGACTTCTCCTTCTCCTAGACATCACATCATCTTGGAGTGCCGTAGGAGAACACTGTACTGGATTGGAAGACCGTTTCCCATGGATCCAAGTATATTTCCGCTGTAATTCTTTTGCTGTTTTGACATGGAGATCATTGGACAACTCATGTTCTAGAAATATAATCTCCCTCTCAAGAATACTAACATAGATACTTTTGAAAATAAGAAGTCAAAATTAGCCTTCATTCCCAAACGCGAAATTAGGATCGGGTTCTCTCTCTCTCTCTAATGGTCATCCTTGATGGGGATTGGGGTGGCCATCTCTGTCGAAGCAAGCCGGGTGATAAGCAATTGAGACTTACAGATAGACCCCATAATTATTTATTTAAAATTTGAATTAAATTTAAATTCATATTCGTTTGATCAGATAATTATCTAAATAAAATATCTGGCAGATAATTTAATCAGATATTAGATAATTTGATTATTAATCGGATACAGATTCAGATATTGAGATATCCGTGTTGGATATTATCCGACCGAATATAAACCCTTAGATGAATATCTAAAGATCCACATATTCTATATATAAGTAACTCAAATATTAATATGTTATTTGGTCGTTCTATTTTAATTTTTTCTCTTATTTTAGAAATAAGAACTCACTTACACATATTTAGTAAGTTCTCTCATATTTTTTAGGATTAAGTCTAAATTTTTGATAACCACTTTCAAATTAAAAATAACAGTCATCTTATTTTTCTTAAAAAATAACTCACTACACTCGTGCGCGATTTTGCACGTCTCACTTCTAAATAGGTATGACTATTATTCGTTTAAAATTTGAATTAAAATCGAATACGTTTGATCATATAATTATTTATAAAAAATATCCGACGAATAATTCAAATCGGTTATCAAATAATTAGATTATTAATCGAATATAAATTTAAATATCACATTATCCGCTCGATATCTATTTTATTTTCAGACCTACCTACAAACATGCGAAACGTACGTGTGACAGTAGCCCCGACAAGCGTAGGTTTCCTCCAAGATTTTAGTGGAGAGTTTTGGATTGGAGTTTGACGGACGGAAGCGATGCGCTCTCTCTTTCTGTCTCTCTCTCTCTCTCTCTCTCTCGCGTCCAAAAGCGAGCGCACGGGAAGGGAGGGATGGCGTACAGATGAGAGAGTCAGAAAGGGAGCCCTCCTGCAGGTTGGAGTTCGCAAGGGACACTACAGGGAGGGGCTGCTTTTCACTTTTCGTGGGCGTCGCCTTCTAATATATTACAGCCATCTTTCTTTCTGCCTCCTTTCCATATTGCGCGCAGGGGGCATTATTTCTCAGCTCCATCCGTCTTCTCCCGGCCTTCGCGCGTGACCCATGCTCAATCTCGGACACTTTGCTCCATCCATATTGTCACTGATGATCTCATAACTACAACATGCGCATACATATATACATACATATATACATATATATATGAATGCTATATAGTACTGCACGGGGAGTTAATTACCTCCCACCCAAAAGTGTAAAGAGTGAAGAAAGGGAAAGTGGCATGCATCCTGCATGTGGAAGACAATTAAACAACGTACGTACATTTCAAAGTTCTAAACAACTCGAGCATTCGAACTTTTTGAGCAATATTTTCATCGGATATAACTTGATTTTTTTTTTGTATGGTAGATTTCTACGTGCACGCGATGCCAAATGGCAGTTTTTTAAATTTGTAGCAGTAACGTATTTTCTGCGACAAGTGATGATGAGAGGGTGGCGTATGAATGACGTCCCATATATATCCTTGGGCACATACGTACGTAGTATATATATATATATATAGCTCTCCTGGATAGGATGGAGTAGTCACGGGTTCATGTTGCCATTAAATGTTCTATACTAGTAGATCGTCGCCTGCAGCATGATCCTATCGTTATGTGGATGATAGATTTTTAATTAGTGAAGTAAAAAAGGAGGATGATACTCCCAGCGCGAGACATTTTGGATGACGACTCTCGAAGGAAGTATTTATATGTGAAACTGCCGATATTTTATTGTTAATAACCTTCTTAAATTTCCTATATATCATGTTTGTCAAATTAATAACCGAAGACTAATTAAGATAACTTTTCTCGAAACGAGGCTAGTAAATCTAAAAACCCTCTAATTAATTAATTCTTGTTGGGGGGCGAGATGCAAAACCCGGCCCCGAAGAAACACCCGCTCGTGCGACCCGACCCGAGGATGGATAAGAATAATTAAGCCTCTTTTGGGGCTTATACCTGCAATCAATTAGTTTCAATTCTTTGGCGGATGATCAAGTTTAATTTGCGTCTCAAATTAAGTACTTACCCATGAACAACCTAATTAAAGCCTCATAAAGGGCCATCAATTGGCTAAGCATCCTAATTAATCTAATGTGTCACTTCACAAGCGAGATTATTGCATCTGCACACTGCTTAATTATCCACAGTCGAGTGGCTGTCGGCCCAACCCCAAATTTAAGTGGCAGCAAAAGCAGCAATGATTTTCTTAATGTGGCCCTCCCCCTACCAATGTGGAGACAGGCCATATGCCTGCTTTCGGTGTTTGTAATAATTAGTTGTACATTATATTATCCCACCCAAACGCATCGCAGTCCCACGAATATTATGATGCATGAATCAGCGTATAGTATTGCAGCATGCATGCACCATCTTGGTAGAGAAAATGGTACGTACGTAGTACGTGGATGAGGAGACCGATCGAGAGGGGAAGTATATATATATATATATATATATTGATGTGTAGGACCCGTACGTGATAAGGGGGAGGACCATAAGGAGCCAAAAATTTATGGCATACAAGATTCTCACAAATAAGAGAAACCTATATAAGAGAAAATTCTCATAAATATAGAAGAGATATATATTTACATACATGATTATAATACCCTATAAAGTTTTGATTTCGCACATTTCAGTACTTAATTGTCACCCAAATGAACGAGTCAGCTTTGAAGAAAAGATCGAATTCTATCTGTGTAGAAAACTACTAATTAGATCTTCCTGATTTGTTCATGTTTAGAACTAAATTTTCATCAAGACATGATACTATCACCTAATAATTCATTGAAATTTATTTATTATATTGTTTATCACTTAGTTATGTCTTACTAATAATTTAAATTATATAACATGATATGAAATATGCATATATATATATATATATATATATATATATATCAGAGAATAATAAACATTAAACAATTAGTTGAACTCAATTAATATCTGAAGAACTCGATTTATGCTCAAATTAGATTTAAGTTACTAAAGGAGTCGAACCTATTAAAGGCTGGATTCACAAGGAAGGTAATGTAGTCATTTCATGGGGCAAGATTTGTCCGGCTCCGGTGAGGGTAATCAAGTCATTACGCCTTTCGGCAGAACTCATTAGTCATTACCATATAGCTACTTGAGCCTATAAATTGAGACTTGCGAGCGAGATCGAAAGAGAGCAGATACAGAACCCCGAGAGAGAGGGAGGGAGAGAGAGGAGGAGGAGCACGGAGGAGAGCAGAGAGTGATGAAGTTTCTACTGTTTGTGTCCTTTGGCCGCAAGGCCTTCCGGCGGCCGGACCAGGCGGCTCCGAATCCCGACGCTGGGGCGGCGGCAGCACCGGCCCACGGGAAGCGGCGGCGCAGGGCCGCGGGCGGGGCGGCTTCTCGGTGGCGTCCCATGCTCGGCACGATCTCTGAGGACCGAGTGCTCCGAGAGAGAGCGGTCGCAGAGGACAAGGCAAGGAGGCCGAGTTCGGCGGCGCCGGCGGACGCAAGGGCTCGCGGCCGCCGGCACTACTGGGACGATAATCGGTGAGGATAGCATCCCCTTCCTCCTCTTATCCATTAGCCGTTCCCTCTTCTACCTCACAGGAAAAGAGGGGGAAAGATCTTGCGGAGAAAGGATTGTGGAGGGTGATCTGGAGGGATAGCGAACGGATCTCCTCATTTTCTTTATGGTCACCCGCGCGCCCTCTCTTGACCCCTTTTTCTTTCTTTCTTCTTCCCTTCTTTTGCAGGCATGACACAGCTCCATCCGTATTCCCGACCACCGCCCCCACGGCCTTCCTCTTCTGATGAGAGAAAGAGAAGAGATTTGTTCATACCTTGCAGCGGGCTTCGGTTGGCTAACAACGACGTCGATCGCCTCCAGTTCCGAAGGACACAGGCGGCACGCCCCACGTCAAACTCCGCATGGGAGCACTACCACAAAAGAACTTACTTTCATGATGGATATGGACTTGAAACAGAAACATCCACCCATTGTAGTCTTTCAATTTATTGTTTGGATGGCATCTGCACCTAGTTTATCATTTCTTCGACATCTACGGAGGCCCGGATAACTGATTGGGTTATGCAGCAGCTGGTGATCTTAAACAGTTACCTCTTCCACTTGCCACACTAAAATTTGGCGACAGCTAGCTTGATGACCAGACGCCTGCTCGCTCATGTAACTGAACATCCAAATTCAGGGGTTATCTTGGTTTAACGTAACGTATCATGAAAATATTGTCTTTATGATGGATAAAGATGGGAAGTTTTTACCACAATATTATTTTATAATGCTTTACCCACAAAACAAGTGGCCACAACTGTGTGGGGGTTCATCCCCACCCCTCAAAACAAAGGAAAGAAAGGGAAGCAATTCGAGCATTCACCTTCTTGAAGAAGAGGACAATATGAGAATGAGAATACTGAATAGGCCAAGTTTGAACAATTCCAGGATGCAACAAATTTATGGTGGAGTATATATCAAATCCTTATTGGCAACGTTCCACAGTCTTCCATCACACAGTGCCAAAAGTTATATTTTATGCACGTCTGGCAACAAATTAATCTAGAGTTCCTGATGTCACCTGACAGTAATTTCCCTAGATGGAGGACGTCCACAAGACTTGGATTTGCTGTACATGTCACTGCAATAGATCAAAACAATGCGGTTTTCATCATCATTCATTTTTACCACTTTTTTTTCTCTTTTTGCTTTGAGGTATGTGGGGGTTGCACTGGTACTCTCTCTCTCTCTCTCTCTCTCTTATTGGGATGAGAGAGAGCATCTTTCACAAAACGTTCCCTCCCTCCTCTTCCGATTACCCATTAATTCTCTGGTCTACCAGTTGAGAAGAGGGGAGGGGAAAGGTCCTTAATTGTGATGTTTCGGTGCCACCATGTAGTAATGGGTTGGCCCTCTGCTCTGCCGACTGCCGGAGCAACCGGGATAACTGGTGATGAGGACGGGCATTGAATTAGGATCGGATTTTGTTAGCCACAGAAATAGGAAACGTGTAGCCATACATCAGCGTTGCCTTCTTCGAAGGCTTTTAACGAAGTTTAATTGGATCGGAGATTGGAGGACAGGAATGAATGATGGAGAGGGTAATTAAACGTTGAGCCGTTGGCCTCTTCACGACGGCACAGCTCCCTCTCTCTCTCTCTCTCTCTCTCTCTCTCTCTCGCGTAGCGGTGGAAGTGTCAAAAAAGGGTATCCCTGCACGCCGGAGTTGGCAAGGGACAGAGGAGCACGTTGTTCTGTTCGGATCCACCTGCGTATCTGTTCATGTTCCATCTGTTACAATAATCTAAGGGTGGTCTGGATTGTAAAAAATTAATTATCAAATCAAATCTACTATAAACAAAGGGAGAAAGTTTTAGAATCACCTGTACGATGAGAAACACGTTAATGACGTTTTATTTGAAATTGAAGACGCCCTCTTCACGATACACTAAGGTTGGTTGGTGTTCCGTCTCCGAGATATGACTCACTCCGTGACTCCGTCGACTTCTCTAAATGCACTACTAGAGGAGCCATAAAATTAATTTGTGAAGATGCCTGTCAAAAAAAGAAGAAAAAAATTGTTCGAGATGACAGAACATAAGTAGAGAAGGAAGAAAGGGTTCTAGATGACATAACATAAGCAAGTAGAGAGAAAACAGAATCATAGTTTCGTACGTCAAAAATAAAACCGATAGAACCCTCGGTCCCCTTTGATAAAAGGATGCATCCTTTTATCAAAGGATACAATTTTTGATTAAAATGGAAAATCGAACAAAATTATAAATAATAAATAAATAAATATTTGGTGAGATCAAACTAATTAAGTCACAATTCTAACCTGAGGAGGGTAAATCCCATACGGCCCATGCACGACCCGTTAACGTCAGGTCCATGTCTACCCAAGGTCAACGAATCGCGTAGTAGCCCCCGACAACCAACGGCTCACGCCAAGCGGCCCAATAGGGCCGATCATCGGCTTCGTCAGCCCACGAGGGACATCGACCCAGGCTTATCGGAAGCCGGATGACCCTCCGACGACCGAACGTTACTCTCGTCATCATCGACCTCAACTCCAGTAAAGGCGAGCACGCCTCACGGGTGCCGTAAGATTCGCCTAAAGACCACCCGACTCCATATGAACGAGCGCATATTAATGTGAAACTCCCCATGATCGTGAGAAAACGTTATCCCACGACTCACGCCCTTCTCTGTTAAGGGATAAGGTCTCAACCGCTAGGACAACCCCTATAAAAGGACCTCCGATCGGGACACCCAGGAGGGGGACAGACACACACGCGAAGGCATCCTGACACACACAGGCATATAGAGACAAATTGATAGCTATAGACACCTACGGACAGAGAGAGCATTCTAATGAGGAGAGCCCCGACCCGCTTCCGAGCACACTTCCAGCCTAGCGAGTACTCTCCGAGCACCCATTGGATGTGGCAAACACTTCTTCGGAAGGCTGATCCTCACTGCAGGCTTGATCGCTCTGCTCTCATCCTCATCTCTCTTCTCCATCCTCTCCGTCGATCCCCACATAACAAGGTCCTGACTTAAGCATCGGAGAGCTGTCCCCTGGGATAACGTGCAGGGCTCCTTCTGACCATGTCCCTCTGGTGTTTGCAGACTTCCACGGGTGACTGGACGATCTTCCTCAACAAATAAATATCAAAGCGTGATACGAGGTTCAAGAGACTATTTTTTTGCCTCTACACAACCCACATGTAATGTCCCCAAAGATGAGACTCACAAAATATATGGGTATTATAGTTTATTGGATTGGGACATCTAACTCAAAAACTTAAGGACAACCCACATGTAATGTCCCCAAAGATGAGACTCACAAAATATATAGAAATTAGAGTTTATCGGATTGGCCATCCAACTCAAAACCTTAAGGGTGTTGAGGAGGGAGGACTTCACTATTATAATCACATTATATTTTAGTCTAAACTATTCTAGCACGCCCTCTCTACGCAAATCATAGTCATAGACTCTGATACCATATTAAAGTTTATTGGATTGGACTGACCAATTCAAAATTTTAAAGCATTAAATAGGGAGGATACATTATTATAACAACGTTATATTTTAACATGTTTTCGATACGAAATTATTCTGACGAAGGGTAATAAAAATTATCCCACGAACGATATGGGAGAAAAAAAGGAAAAAAATGAATCAACACAAATAAGTTGGACATTATTTCCAACACCATCCGCGGGCCCACACCCCCTCAATGAGAGAAGGAAATTATACTCCCTTTTTAACCAGCCACTTGCCTGTTAATTATTAGAAACGTGACTTTGACGACGACTTGTGTTATATGATCGCGCTTTTTACTTTGTACGCGTCGCCTTCTTAACCTTCTTTTGTCTTGCATCGATCCATACCTACACGCATGCTGATAGCTTGCAAGTTCCGTAACTATTTTTTGTGGATACTATAGACGAGTGAAGGAGAAAGAGAGAAGAATATATATATATATATACTCGCAATGCGAACCCTTTTGAATACAAACCCTTGAGAGAGGAAGTACTTGTACGTCAAAAGTTACCTGTATTTCGGTGTTCATGCATGACCACCTCAATTAAATATGGCATCTCATAACCAAAAGAAAAGGTTGCCTTCGATTGCATAGGCGGACGGCACTACGTACGTACATTAATGACCTCTCTGGCGTGTAAAAGGATGATTTGATCCTGAAGTTTCACTTGCGCCTTCCGTTTTTCAGATTTTAGTGACCTCAATTATGAATCTAGTGATCAGTTTCTTTTTTCAAAATAATCATAGGCTGTTTCTTACCTTTTTACCTGTAAAAAAAAGGGTAGTTTTTTTGACTTGTTCAGCATGTCTCTTAATAAATAACCTAGACGTAAGTTAATGATGATGACTGAGGTAACTTTTATTGGAATTAATAGACTATATGTAAAATGTAAATCTAATTAATTAAAAACCCTAATCTTGTTAATTATGTTCCCCAAAGAAACACCTGCTCGGTCGTGCTCCCAGTGGATGGCATTGTGGTTGGAGAAAGATGGGCCTACGTACACCGGACACAATGACAGATCTCTATCTTGTAGTGGGTGATCCAGGATTGGATCTCAAATTGACCCATGAACCACCCCAAAACCTCTTAAAGGGCCATCCATTGGGTATGTAAGCATCCCAGGTGATCTAATCTCTCTTCACATGCAATGTTATTATATCTGCGCAGTACTGCTTATCCACACTCCAACAAGTCTATCTACCACCCCCCACTCCCGATCACTGTCATCTACTTAATAATTAATTAATTGGGTGGCGGCAAGCAACTTTAATTTTCTTAATTATATTATCGCTTGCGTGGCCTCTACTAATTACCAACGTCGACAGGCCATGCATGCATGCATTTGGTGTTTTGTAATCAGTTGTACAGCGACGTCCTACGCAAACGTATCACATGTACACAGTGATTTCCATCCACGTACGACTCGATCGCCATACCCAAAGGTTTGATCTCGTACTCTTCACCTAAATGAAAATGCGACGGTTTTGACAAAAGAAACAGGGGGAAGAAAAAAAATTAGAGTCATCCGTGAGTAGGACTTAAATATTAATTAGGTATGTTTGATTCATTAATTACACCCATGGGTATATATATATATAAATCGTTAAAGACTTCATTATCATCATCTCCTCATTATAATTCGATCGTATTGTTCTAATAGTTAGTTTGAAAGTCATTGTACGTGCTTGGGCCAAAGTTCTTCCTACGCTATCGAATCTTACGATGTCGAATCTAATACTGAGTCAAAGTGGGTCGCGCTTTAATGGACTGTGGCTGTTGGGCACCTCTTGGGTGCGCTGTAGATCCGGAGTCGGATTGGACTTGTCGCTAATGGGCCGATCATGAACCGAGTCAGATTTACCTTCCTCAAAAGAAAATATCAAAATACCCCTAATCTCTCGTAAACTCTCTCTTTCTCTTCATATGGTTATCTCATTATCTCTACTTCTCTCTATTTGGCACAATGTGATAATCAATGTAATTTTTTTTGTAAGGATATTTTATTGCACAAAATCAATTATATAGATGAAAACATAATGTTTTTTTAATTTTCAACCAAAGTTAATTGCAGGAATATTTTTGACACTATATTAATGTAATAAAGTTATTAAAAATAATGTCAAACTAAGATGGATAATTTTTTAAATAAATTAATATGAAGAGCATTTTTGCAAAACACCTTACAATTGAATATGAGTTAGTCATGATTATCCAACAGTGGAAGCTGCGCTTTTGCTGCATATAGTGAGATTATACTAATGAAGAGATTTTCATTGGAATAATCGTCAACAAAAGCCCCTCATAATGTTCATACATGAATAAATAATTTTTTTTATTTTTATAATTATATATAAGAAGATTATTCTTAAATTTATCATGTGAAGGATACTCGACACGACGCGGGCCACGAACTGCGCCGGGCTCTCGGCTCGCGGCGAGGATAGTATGGTCATTTGGTGAGGCATGATAATTTTAGTTGCGGTATAGAAGGGAGGGCAATGGGGTCATTACGCCTTTTCTGCAGAATCCATTACGACCATTGCCACAAGTCCAGGCCAAAAAAAAAAAGAGAAAGAAGAGTAGAGAGTGGTATCCAAAACCACACAGAGAGAGAGAGAGAGAGAACTAGCAGAGAGAGTGATGAGATTTCCGTACTTTCTCTCCTGCGGCCGCAAGCCCTCCCGCCAACCGGACCACGCGTCTCCGGGCGGCGCAACGGTGTCGGCGGCTGTTCCCGCGAATCAGCCGCCACGGATCAGGGCCGCCGCCGCAGCGGGAGCGCCGGCCCACGAGAAGCGGCGGCGAAGGGCCGCCGCCGCCCCGGGCTCCGGGGCCTCTTCGCAGTGGCGTCCCTCGCTAGGCGAGATCACCGAGAACGGGGTGCTCCGTGCGGTAGCCACGGCCGATGGAAAGGTGGGGGGGCAGAGATCAGCGCCACCGACGGGGAAGGCGAAGGAGGCGGCAGTGACGGTGGCGCCGGTAGTGAGGGCTTACGGCCGGGATTGCCATGGCGATTACCGGTGAGGATCTGAAGTGCCTCTAATATCATCCTCTCGCTCGTTGTCTCATTCACCATTAATAAAATTGGATACCGCTTCTGTTGTGGCAGAGTTAACCGTCGTAGTAGGTGATCTGAACGCGCATTTGGATCAGAACTAGCCATAGGAACATCTCTCTCTCTCTCTCTCTCTCTCTCTCTCTAAGCGCACACGGGAAGGAAGGGATGGCGTATATAGGACAGGGTGGAGGAGGGCGGGCAATAGCAGAGTCACCAGGGAACCCCACACCCCATCTCAAATCCCCAAGTTGCAGGAAGAAGAGGGCAGGTGATGGTGCACTTTCTGTTGCTGGGTTTGCTACTTTTGCTCTTCGCATCTATCCATGTTTATCTGCCCGCATCAACTTGCTTGTTATTATCAACGTGATTTCAATAAATTTTCATCGCTGCATTCCTTTATTGCAGGCATTTCACAGGTGCATCTTTCATCCTGCCTTCGCTCCCACTCCCTTCCTCTTCTGAGCCGCCGCCTCCTTCCCTTGTCCCGTACATACATAAAACAAGAATACGGGGGAACACAACGCATACAGAGTGAAGAGAGAGAGAGAGAGAGAGAGAGAGGCAGAACTTGGGGGTTGGGGGGGCGGGTGAGCTTCTCAAAATGGTGGCCGGCGATGAAGTCGACGGCCACTGTAAAGGACGAGCCTTCATGATGGGACTTTTAGATTATCTGACATCCTCATGCAGCTAGCTAGGTTATGATTTGTTGTGTTATAACTTTGATCAATTATTTATATATTTGGGATGTACAACGGTTATCAAAAATATATATTTATATGTTTCAGCAACGGATGAGCTTTTCGTTTTCAGTTTTTCTGTGAGTTGGTATTGAAAATTTGGAGGCCAGCAGATGACCAGACACCTGCTTAGGTAACCATGCGGAATTCCCCCCACCCCACCCCCCAAAATAAATAATTAAAGTGAAGAAAGCGGAAGACAGTGGTAGGCAAATATTTTAGAGTAATATTTTGTGTACTTAATTTAATTTGATGCACAAAGTTAATTTAAATTATAATTTTTTATTGATCTGTAAAATTAAAATAATTAGTTTTATCTAAAAGAAAGACGTTTCACGTTAGATCTGTACGGTCTCGACGGTCTATTTTTTACTCGACAAAAAATTATAAAAATAAATAATTATATAAGACTGAAATATTTTACTACGTGAATAAAATATTTAATATCGAATTAAAATATTTTATTAAATTTTATATTTATAATAAAATATTTCATTTCTGCAGAATTTTATCTTTATAACAAATATTTTGTTCCTATAATAAATGTTTGATTTTTATAAAATATTTCGTTCATTTATTTTGACAGGTAAATAAAATGTTTCATTCTTATAATAAAATATTTTAATCTTATAAAATATTTTACTCATGTATTTTTTCGTCGAACGAAAAAATAGACCGTACAGATCTGACACGGGACTGTACGGATATGACAGAGAACGTTTTGGGCGAAAATGATCATTTTAACTTTTTTTTGGACCAATGAGAGAGAAAATTATAATTTTAGTTAGACTTTATAATAAATTCGGTGCACATAGTGTTACCCAACGTATTAACATAAAAATTACTAACAAAACATGAGGTGTGCACTTGCGATTGGACCATGTGAGTAAACGTGACCTATGATAATTCACGTAGTTTTATATATAGAGCAAGTCTTTTACATCCCGTGTGGATCAATCACAACCCGATATATGACAATTATTTCTCATTTGAGATTATCTTGGGTATTTATTCTTGAAACTTTTGTCTCATTTTTCATTTTAAGAAGTAAGGAATCATTCTTAGTTTCCTCAATTTTAAAATGAGAATAACATTTGGCAATCATTCTTAATTAACAGGTCTCTCTGAGGGGAGGTCTTTCAAATACAAAGAAAGAGGTCCCAAGGTCATTCCCATTATCTGTGAAATGACCTTTGGTTTTTGAAAATCTTCTCCAAAATTAAGTTACAAAAGAGATTTAAGTGAGCTTATTTCTCATCTATATAGTGAGAACAACTTTATGACAATGGATGTCAGAAAACCAAAACTCGTTAACTCAAATGTTCCAAACAGCTCGAACGTTCTGCTCTTTGGTATTACCCAACGAGAACATGTTAAGAGATACATACATACTCCCATACATACTCCCCGTTTTTCAGGTAAATCGTGCTCTGCCCATCAAATGTTTTGTTTTCTACTAACCACAGTGGCAAAGGGAACACGATGGAGACTATGTTAGTTCGAACAATTTCAGGATCATAGAAGTACTGACAAGTGGATTAGATATATATCAAGTAGGGGTGAGCACGGTTTAGTTTGGTTTGATTTGAAGAGAATTTTTATCAAATCAAATCGAACCGAATTAAAGCTTCAACCTGAATCGAACCAAACCAAACTAAACTAGTTTGAAATCAAACCAAACCAAACCGAATTAATTCGATTTGGTTCGGTTTGAACCATATTCATCTCCCATTTTATAAATTAGATTAGATTCAAACAACATTAGAGAAAGGTAGGGTAAAAGAATTTCTACCAAATAAAGTAAATATTAAAAAAATAACATACAAAGTTGTAACTTGTAAGAACAAGTTCCATAATATTTTCACATAAGAAATTAAGAAGTTCGGTTACAGTAAAATAGAAAGTGATTTGAAACCTATTTCATAAAGTCGGAAACCCCGTTAGAATGGTGAGAATTGGACTTTTTAAATTTAGATTTATAATTACATATACATTTATATTAATTTGATAAAAATATTCTTAAATTCGGATTATTCGGTTCGATTTGATTTTGTTCGATTTCTTGAACTTCAAAACTAAATCAAACCAAATTTTTTAATATGATTCGATTTGAACTCAAACCAAAATTTTTTAAATTTCAACTCAAATCAAACCGAATCAAATCGTTCGATTTGATTTGATTTTCGAGTTGAACCCGAATAATGCTCACCCCTAATATCAAGCCGTTTACGTACCTGTAAAATCATAAAGGAGTCATCATAACTGCATTCTTTTATGTCTTATGAGGCATGTGGGCTGCACAGGATGGGCACAGAAATGACTTGACAATTATAAAATAGAATTAAACATCAAGATTATCCCGTCAAATCTTGGTCCACCTAATTACTTTACACCTGATGAGCAGAATATGATATATGTGTATATATATATATATATAGAAAAATCTGAACTTTCACCTCTTCTGTTCAATTCCCTGTTGTGGGCGGCTGCTAACCCTGATAATAACCCTTTTTATATGGAAATCATTTGGTGGCGGGCAGCAGCCAAGGCAACACAATGACTTCTTTGCAATTAAAGAAACTCGAATCGACAAATATGACAAAGATGTGGCCAAAAAATTATTGTAGATATAGAAAGCGTTCTCTCTTACCTTTCTTTGTTCGTTTTCTCCATCAGTACTATTTGCTCCACTCAGCTTTCATCTTTTTCTCCTGCACTTCTGGCTCAACTGGCATGTCTTCGATTACTGTCCAAGCCTTCTCAACCAGTCACCCCTTTCCCTATGCAATTAGAATATATACTTAATCACCGCAAAATAGTTACATGTGAACGATTTGCAATTAATGTTTGGGAGTAGCTTTTCTACAGAGACGCTAATGGTCTGCAGGCATTTGCAAACAGAAACAGAAATATATATATATATATATATATATATGAAAACTCTTTGAGAGTTTTATTGCTAGCTCCACTAGAAATCATTTGGCAGCCAGCAGCCGCATCCAAATGACAACTTCGTAGTGAACAACTTGAATTGACAAGACCCAACAAAAGATGTGGCCGAGAAAGAAGGTAGAAGAATTTCTTTTTTTTCCCTGTTTCCACGGGAACCCTTGACTCAAGGATAATAGAAGAGTATCTAGCTGTTTATCCTAATCCTATCGGTCGGCATAATGTATAGTATTTTTTTTGCGCGTTTTGTCCTTTCGTCGCTACAGGATGCTGATGCATGTATCCACCGTTTTTCCAACCTTTGATGTGCAACTGTGCCAGTACTCCAATTCTCATCAGTCAGTTCAAGTTCAAATGTATCGGAAATATTCCTTTGAAAAGATACAAAAGGTGATTATGAATAAAACACCTTTATTTTAGTAGAAAGTCCAAAGCGCCTCTTCACTCTATCATTCAGTTCAGAAGTTTCTTTTGTAATTTTATACTTGAATCCGGACACGGGGTCCCTGAAAATTTACTTGGTGTGCAGTTTTCACTTCATAACTGTGCATCTTTGATTTGCAAACACCTTTGTTATAAAAAGATCATGCATGTAACCCGACTAAGTATTGAACCCAGGTTAATTATTCAGATTGAATCCTAGATCAATTATGTTAGATTTTAAACTGGCTAAAACAAATATAAAACATAAAAACAGATATGACCAAGAAATTAAGAAGATAGAAAAAATTTCTTTTCCCACGGTAGCTCCCGAGTGAAGAAGGATAAATAGAAAAGTACCTGTTTGTCCTAATCCGATCACTGTTTGCCACACTTTGAGTTCCCTTTTTTTAGTCTTCCTTCATAACTAGCATTAATCTTCATAGATATATTATTTTAGTATTTTTTAAAATAATCATATATATACACCTAGAATCCTTCGTATACACTCCCAAAATAATCATTTCTCATCGTATCTATCTCTTTTGTTATCTACCATTTATATAATTTAACTTTAGGTAGATTAATATGAAAAAAAATAAATCTACTCTAGTTTAATCTTCTCGCATAATTAAAAATAATGACATATATATACCTATAATTTTTCATACCATTTTGTATAATATAACCCTTTAAACCCTTACATTTTACAAGTTGAAGAGAAAATTCTATTAACTATGACATTGTTAGAGCATGAGGGGTATAAATGAGCGGTATTTCATATTATGTGGGTGTACAAAATAATATCAATAATATAATAATACATAGTAGAATATATAACGTTACAAGGGTGTATGTATATATATGTGTAATTATCTTTATTCCTATTGTAGTTTTACCACGTTTGTAGTTGAAGGTCGTAAATTACCGTATAATTCCACCACTTTTTCAAACTTTTACGTGCAAATGTGGCGGTGAAATTCTCATTGGTCAGTTGCGGTTCAAATGCATTGAAAATTTTATTTTGAACAGACAAAAAAGTGAGCATGATTAAAACCAACATTAGTATCGCTGAAGTCTGAAGTTCGAAGTGGCGTCTTTCTTTATTTGCAAAGAACCCGTTTCATTGCATCACTGCCAGAAACCGGACTTTGTACACCATTTGAATCGTTGGGTTTGATGGAAAATATCACAAAATATCATATTCCATATGTTACTAAAATATAATAATTTAAATTTATAGCATTTTAATTAAAACATTTACTTCAAAACGAACAATAACCCTTTAAGCATGCATAATCTGATTTAAATTATGTTTGTGCCGATAGAGAGGAGGTGGGCCAATTGGCCATTTTATATATGCTCTAATGACCTGCCGCGCGTCTTCAGATCGTCGACCTAGTTGAACTTGGCATCGCGGATAACTGGAGCTTATTGCAAATGTCTCTTAAAAGAAGCATTATATTTTTAATATGCATAACCCTCGGATGATTACATCTCATACAAAATAGTTTTGAAAAAATTATTACTATATCTCTAAAATCTTATAAAATTACTCCTATATCACTATCTTTATCATAGTTATCGTAATATCTCTGAAACCCTTAAAAAAATATTCATTGTGTTCCTATCTGCCCCTATCTTTAAAATAAAAAATAACCTTATACTCCTGTGTAGCAAAATGGTTGTCTAAATCATGATCCACATCTCTACTAATTTATTTGACTAAGAAGGACGGAGCGTCGCCGGACTGAGACCTACAACCACAAGTGAAGAGTCAGAAGGAGCTATATTGTGAGTTATCTCAGGGGTCAACCCTATGACGGTCAAATCAGACAACTGTAGAAGAAGATGGTGAGCACTCGAGAGAGAGAGGGAGAGAGATACCAGTGAGGGAGTGAGGGTTTGAGAAAGTTAGGTCGCATACCTCCTAGTCGTTGGGTCAGGGTTCTATTTATACCGTCACTATGAGGTTGACCATTGGGTTGTCTTGGTCGGAGAAGACGTGGGCCATCCAACTCACGCGTTTGATGAGACAGGGAGACATGGGCGTTGACTCATCGTCTCTCCACTGGAGGGGCAGCTCTGCCATTAATATAGCAGGGCTCGCCGGCCATTAATGCGGCAAGACTCACCAAAGGGTGGTGTAAGGCTGCACTGTCAAGGAGAGCAACATGGGTGACGTACTTCCTTCTCATCGCTGGACTGATGTGCTTCTCGTCATTAATACGTTACCGAAGGCGTGCGTCGGGGCCGCTGACGGGGGAGGCACACATAGGTATGGCGTCTGCGCCCGACCTGCGTCAGAGTAGAAGATGTGTTGGGCCGACGTGTGGGAGAGCCGGCCCTGAGTGATGGGCCTCTATGGTGGGCCAAAAGGATAGACACTAATGGGCTCGCAGGATATGCCCTCCTCACCCTGCGAAGGGGCATAATGACTATTTTCTAAAGTAGTTCAAGGGTATTACGATAAATACAATAAAGATAGAGATATAAAGATAATTTTAAATAATTTCAGGTAACAAAGATAATTTTCAGAGTACATTTTTCCTTGTTTGGAGAGAGGGCCGACACTAAATACAATGATCTCTTTTCTCTTCGCTTCACGTGCCTTCATATGAATAATCTCAATGTTTTTATGTCTTCTCTCTCATAGTTTAAAATGTTATGAGACAGTTATGAGGTGTTTTTTGTAAGATTCGTAAGCTTGAGACATAATAAGACGTAAGTCTTCAGAGTTTAGGAAAATAATCTTAAAATTATTAAAAGAGTTATAAATAATATTAATTTTTTTGTGCTAATGTCATTTCAACTCAATAAAAGATGCATGTTATCTCAAAAATATCGATCTAAATTTTAAAAAAAATAAAAGAAACATAAATCTTGAATCTATATTATAACATTTCGCTACATCATCTTCTCACTTGACGGATTAATCGATCTCAAGTAGATGTCTTTAAATAGTGAACGTGCGTTCAGACATATCATCTCAATTAGTAAAAGACATAAATCTCAATTGAAAGACTTGAGGTGCATGTCTCTGAGACATTTTTCTAATGTCTCGACTTGAGATGCCAATACCAAGTTCAGGAAATTAGTATGCTCTATCCAAGTGAACATGTTTGATTTGGCTATGTGGGGAGTCATGCATGGGCCCATACTGTCATTTCATGTTCTAGTGGATACCTGAAAGTGGATCTCTGGCCACAGAAGCACCATGGCTAAAGGCTGAAGCAAGCTGATATTTTCCAAGGTCCATGAACATTTTGTGGACAACTCCCATCCCGGTCTCCCAGTGGCTTGCTGTGACACCAGTACCATATATGTATGTTTGCCTCTCTGGGTTCTCTTCTCCTACAGTTCGGTGCCATGCAACCTACACCATATGCACCACCGACGTTCGAGGAATCTCATGGCATTGTCTGGAGAAAAGATGGCCCTTCTGTTGTGCAAAACACCTCTTGAGAAGGAGAGCTCAGGTGCCATAATACCAGACCAGTGCAGTCACCTTGGGACCTGACAACTCATCTTTCTCCCGTTACTACCATCTAACGCCACCTTTGCTTAATTAATTTCTTCTAACCATATCTCTAGCACTTACGTACGCAACCCTGATTTCACCGTCAAACTAGAGCACTTATGAATTTCTTAACTTTGTTAAGGTATGGTCCTACGTACGTAGGATAATTTGTGGGCAACTCTCTCTTTATGATCTGTTGACGATTTCCTCAAGCTCAACGCCTAGTTTTTTGGGTTAGAGTTCCGCCTTTCTAACAAACTCCACACATATATATATATATATATATTCTCAATATATATATTCTCATCAGGTGAAATCCTCCTCTACGTTAAAACAGGTAGAAAAGCACTATCACACAAAAGGAAAAAACCATCGTCATCATCATCCTCCGGGAACAAGCATGGCCTTCCTCATGTCCTGACTTAAGAAATTAAGTATGGGTCACTAACGTTGTCTTCTATATAATGTTTTCCCACACGGGAGTTCCACAAATCTTGAATGAGCTGCATGTCGCTGTAATAGATCAAAATAACTTCGTTTTCGTACGTCATAATCAACTCCTACCGCATCCTTTTATGCTTGTGAGGCATGTGGGCTGCACAGGATGGGGACACAGAAGATAACTTGCCGGGTAAATAAGGTAAAAACCAGGCCCTACCCCCATCAACATCCTTTCGGTCCAGCTAATTAATCTGTATTTTATGAAGCAGAATATGATGTACACGATCATAGCAAGAGGAAGAAAGAAGATCTCTCATATGTACGTATCCTATCAGTTGCTTCCCACGCTTGACTTCCTGTTCTTTTCCTCCTCTTCCCGCTTAATTATTAGTAGCGAATGCTCGTCTTCCTACATTTACCGGCCAAATCTTCTCGAATAGTCGCCATTCTCTATGAAAAATTCCCCTAATTAATGTGCCACTCTACGTGGGGAGATTAAACTATATGCAAAAAAATATTTTTCTGCAGAAAATTTTGATTGTTGACCAAAATGTTATTATTTTTTTATAACAAGTTATCTCCTTCCTTTATTGTTAGAGAATAGTCTGTATTAAAAATGAGATAAAAATATAATGTGATTGTTATTGTGTTGCTCTCTCCACTCAACACCTTACAATTTTGAATTAGATGGCCCAACTCAATAAATTCTAATATTGTATCAGAAAATGGTCTTGGGTTTAATCCCATATGTTTCTTATCTTGTCAACTCCACATAATTAATCTCCACGGCCCATCTTGATAGTGAAGGAGAATGTTAAAATTTAGATATAATCTCTGAATAATAATCTCATATCGATTAATGAATCGTGATTCATGTGCGTATGACCCTAAACTCTAATATTTTTCTTCTATTACGAAGAATGGAGTACTGTATTATTTCATTTCATTTTCAAATCAAATAATATAGCAAAGGATCGATGAACTTTTAAGTTCAGTGCTCACAAAGTTAAGAACATTGAGGCCCCATTTGATAAATGAGTTGGGGAGGGGCGGAATACGCTGTCCGCCCCAATCGGGGTGAACAGCGTATTCGACTTCTGCGGTCGAATGGGTAATCCGCGTAAAATCTGAGGTTTTCACTGAATCTCACACATAACCAACGTTAAACTCCATTTTTTATCAAACCCAATTTTAAATGTTACCGGTAAAATCTAAATCTCACCGGCGAACGCGCAAACCTCATGGTGGCTTATTAGATTATCAAAGAGCCCCTGAAAGTTTCAAACCGACCTCACTTTTATCTCATGATCGAACGGGGCCGAGATGAGAATAGCAAAAAAATATATAATGCTGTAATATTCTTGTTTTGTATATTCAACTTTTAGGAAAAGATTGTCACGCATTGTAACTCTTTAAAGGCTATATTTATGAAGAAGGCCGGCCCAAGGAAATGCCCCCACCCGTGCCAGACGAGGGCTTCATTTTGGTGGGAAGATATACATATGGGCTAACCCGGAACATATACATATATATATATAATATGTCAGATCTTCCGTCGTGGATACGTGATCACAAATTGACGCATGAACAACCCAAAACATGAATGAAAAGGTGCTACCAATTTAATGGACAACCACCGGCCGTAATTGATATAATCCAATGCCACTTCACACGGCAAAGATTTCAATATCGGATTCCGCTTACCCACACTCAACTGCCTATTCACACTCCTCAGCGACTAATTATATATATATATATATAGTTGCCACCAAAGTTAATGTTTTCTTTTAGTACTTTACTCTGTATTGTGCTTGTGTGGTTCTTATATACGAAGACATGGCATGCATGCCTTTGGTGTTAATCTTATTTCTACAACATCCCACGCCATGCACCGTCACATGGACATACTGACGGCATCTTATTTGCTCTGGGCAACCTCCACAAGAACATGACGAATCTGCTCAAAGAAAGGCCAACCGGGTCACCCGGTCAACGCCTATATATTATAAATTGCTTCTAAGACCCTACTCATCTTCTCCTCTCAAAATGATGAAACTGATATTTGTGAATTTTAAATGTATTGCGAATTCGAAGCTGTACCAAATACAAAGTTTTGTTAGTTATTCATTCCGGACAATTATCCGTTTGAGATGAGATTAGTTCACGTGAGATGACATAATACATCCACCCATGTGGGTCAATCTAGTCCCGGACGATAACCATTCGAGACGGGTAATAAGTATTTTCATATAATTCTAAGACTGTTTTTTAACTTTCAAGTTCCAAGCAAGATTTTTAAATTATACTTTTTTAAGCAAGAGTAAAATCAAAGCTGCAAAGAAAGTTTGATTTTTGTAACTAACTAAAACTAATCATAATCACTCTCAATTTATATTTTTTTACATTAAAAGTAAAAATGCTAAAATTAATTTCCACCCACAAGCTTGGCTAAACAGTCATTTTCGTAACAACCCTTATCCCAATACGCTGGGGGTATAATATCCAATAAATCGCTTTTCCTAAGGGTAGTTTAGACATTCCATAGTCTTTTCGTCAAATTTCACTAGACGAGCTCGTTATAAAGACGGAGAAGCTGACCAGAGCTTTAGAGAGAGAGAGAGAGAGAGAGCGCAAAGCGCACAGAAGAGCAGAGGAGAGTCATGAGGTTTCTAGAGTTCGTTCCCTGCGGCCGCAGGGCCTCCGCGCCGCCGGACCAGGCGGCTCCGAGGCGCGCACCGGAGGTGGCGACCGCCCCCGCCACCAATACGCTTCCTGGGAGCGCCGCCACCGCACCAGTGGCAGCACCCTCACACGGGAAGCGGCGGCGCAGGGCCGCGGGTGCTCCGGGTTCCGCGGCAGCGCGGCACTGGTTTCCGTCGCTCGGCGCGATCTCGGAGGACGGGGTGCTCCCGCTGGAAGCTACCTCCGAAGGGACGGGCAGGAGGCTGAGGGCGGCGGCGCACCCAGTGAGGGCGAAGGCGGCGCCGTCTGCAAGAGCTCGCGGCCTGGACTACAGGGACTATTACCGGTAAGCATCCGCCCGTAACGCTCTCTTCTTCCTCTCCGCCTTCTTCTACCGACGGTGGGGAAGAGGGGGAAAGGATCTGCCGTGACGTTGCAGTGCCACTGGTCAGTAAGCGGCAGTGGAGTACGCATCTCTGCATACCCCCTTCTCCTCTTCCTGTCATGGGGACCCTGCCGCACCTTGGGGGGCGCCGAGGGTCGGGGTCAGAAAGGCACCCCCACCCCAACCCCCCAACTTGCAGTACGTAAGGGGTTAAGAGGAGCACGTTGCTGTTAGCCCTGGTCTTCTTTTATCTACCCATGTTAACAACAAAGAGACGCTCTTTTTTAATGGCCAACTTGCTCAGCAACATGTTTGAACAAGGGACTTCCCTGCGTGATCCCACGTTTCTTTATCGGTTCTTATCCATTTCATGTTTGCTTTGCAGTCACTTCACAGCTCCAGCCGTCTTCCCGGCCTTCGCCCCCACCGCCTTCCTCTTCTGAGCCCGCCTTCATCCTGTACATACAAGACCCAAGATAAGATTGGCAGGGGGGTGTGGAGAACAAGGAGTGTCTGCACCGTAATGGAGGTCGACGCGGTGGGCCGGGGGGATCGAGCAGGAACACCGGCATTAAACTGGACTAGTGGAGCAGGGAGAGCAAGGAGCACCTTTCTTAGACTTGGGTCTTTTAGATTTCTTCGGTTCTCTGTTTCCTTTTAATTCTGCTCAGCTGTTAGATCCTTGCACGGTGGGAAAAAAGAAAAAAAAAGAGAGAGAGTATATAGACGTCATAGCTGGTTGTTTCCTCGCAGATGGGAAGTTGGTGTAAATAGCTCAGCGTGGAGTTAGGGTTACCTGACGTCTAGAGTCACCTAATTCTGATTGGATTGTGAGGTTTCAAAGAACAAAATTCGACGTCATCTGATGCAATTTGTTGTCGATTAGAATTTGACGTCAGCCCATTAATTGACTCCGCATTATAAACAGTTCAATCTTCACATGCTTCTGATTGCAGTCTAGATCCATTACGATGGACTTGTGTAAATAACTCGTACTTATAAAAATATCTTGTACACACACACACACACACACACACACACACACACACATATATATATATATGCAACTTTTTTCTCTCAGTTCTCCAAGGATTAAATACAATATTAATTTTTACATGTGTTTATTACGGAAAACTTCTCGAAAATACATGATCTTTTAAGGAAGTATATTTATAGAAGCCTATTTAAATTATTCCCAGTTTTGATCTCTCCATCCACACCTACGTTCTTATCCCCGACGTGTAATTGGGCCAGCCACCATCAATGGGCCGGCCGCCCCCCGGTTTCCCACCAGTAAGGGTCCCATTGCCGGTAGGGGCATTTAATTCTCCTTGATGTGGAGATCCGGTGGCAGCGTGGGACTCCTGGTTTTGATGGGTGGTTTTGGGTTTCCTGGGGCTGGTCTCCCAAGAGGGGTGTTTCTGGTAGGCTCCACCACCTGTTTATGAAAAAATAATTGGGTAGATATCTCTGCCATTTTCTCCTGATAAAGAAAGGATGGGAAGGAGCTGTGTGTGTGTGTGTGTGTGTGTGTGTGTGTGTGAATCCCCTCCTTATTAGAGGGAGTAATGAAATGTGTGTGTGTGTGTGTGAATCCCCTCCTTATTAGAGGGAATTACTCGTGGTCCTAAAAGAGACACTTGAGCCCACACCGTAGTCTGTTCATCCCTACCCCCCCCCCCCCCCCCCCCCCCGTTTAATTGACAACGAGATGATGCTAGAAGTGCCCTCTCATCGCTCTCCGAGGTCCGCCCTTATCTGACAACAAAAGGAAGAGGGTGGAAAGAGGGGATGAAGATATTGGGATTAGAGGCAACGGAGAAGAGATGGATTATTTCTTTTCACTCTAGCTCTTTTTTTTTTTTGGTAGGACTCATTAAACATAAGTTAAAAAGATGATCAATGATAAGTTAAAAGACAATATCATCTCAACAAGGAACGATTGTGAATCTAACTCAAGAAGAGGGGGGGGGAGTCTATCAAGATGCAGGTGAGAGAATAAATGTCCCCTTTACGACATCGAACAATCTTGTTCCCTCGCCGGCCGGGGATTCCTATCTATCCAAATAAACCACGTTGTTTGTGCGGGACCAGCCACCACTATGCAAGACGATGTAGAAGAATAGCTCTAACTAAGTAAATAGGAATCCGAAAGTCCAACGAGCAAAGTCGGAGCCGGTTCTGAGGACTTTCAGAACTTCCTGCTAAACTGATACATAGAGCACTGGGAAAGATTGACTAGCTGTGTAATAATCACTAAGAATTAATTAAACCCAGCTCAATCTAATAGTTTTTTTGTATGTTAAAATATGAGTTTAAAATGATTACCAACTAAAAATTCCATCAAGTTAGCTTTCAAATGATCCAATCTTGTTGAAGGTTCAGAAAAAAAAACCCTCCCTCGTCATTTCCAAACTGTTTCGTGATCCCTCCGGAAGGAGGGTCTCCCCCCGCTTCTCATTGAAGATAACGTCAAGTTGTCAAAGCTGACTTGTTGCATATGTCACAATCATTAAGATGCAACATGTTACATATCCTAATATAAAGAATTGCGTTTCAAGTCCCCACCCGAGGAGGCGCTCGCGGGATCCAAAGACAATGAAACGTGGTCGGGGGTTCAATCCTGGTATAAATTTACAAGAAATCATCAAAAGCACTCCCAAATGAGAAGAGATGCTTCCTCAAGGATTTGAGATTCTCTCAGAGGGGAACATTTTACAAAAAAAAAAAAAATTGCTTAGATGATGGCCTAAGATTGATTATGAAAGAAAGGCTGAATAAAACTCGAACACAATTACCCTAATCTCTTTTGTGCTGGATGGGAGCACAATCGTAATCGTTGAGCCCTTTGGGTTGGTAACTTGGGTTCTCAATATGTGTTCTCAAACATTTAAGCTCTTAACTTCATATTGCATTATAGTCAAATGCAGGGCGGAAGCCACATGGGGAATAGGGCAATTGACGTCTTGTACAACCAAAGGGCACGTTTGATGCAAGTGCAACTTCTAGTTGGCCGTGTTTTTCGATTTTTCATAACATCTCGGCTCGATTATTTTAAGAGATGGCATTAGAATTCTGAAAGTTACTTATATGCGGACTTTTGTTTTCCAAAGAAAAGCTTTTAATAAATTGGGGCAACCCACACTAGCGAAAGTCGACAAACTATATATGCAAAGTTAGTTTGATCAACTTCCTCTCAATAATTTTAAGGTGAAATATAGAAAAAGAAAAAAATAATTACCAGATAAGAATAATTATCATGATCCACGTCACAAAATTTAAAATTGGTGTGCACGTGAGGAGCGCATTAAAATAGTCCCATATTAAAAACGGGTTAAAATATATTATGCTTATAATAGTGGAGTCTTCTCTAGTGGACACCTTTAAAACGTTAAGTTAGATGATCTAATCTAATAAACTCTGATACTTACACCAACTCACGTCAGCTTGCAGTGAGATGTTGTTAGTCGGTAACCTCACTGACCTATAAAGATCATCGGAATCGGTAATCTTTGCAACAGTTTCAAAAGATATAAGTGCATTGTTAGTCGGTAACCTCACTACCTACCATAAAGATCATCGGAATCTCTCAACAGTTTCGAAAAGTACAAAGTGCATTTTGATGGCTGCCAAACACCCGCACAAAATGCTGAAATCTCTAGGGTTCAATTTTTAGTGGGTTGTTTAGAGTCGAGATCAAAATTGGATGAAGAGAATAACCCAGCAACCGATAAAGATACGAAGACCCAGTCATTTATCGTACCATAAGTAAACACGAGGAAAACATTTGCGAAGAAGCATTTTGTAGTGTTGTATAGCATCTCAAACAACCCTTTTAAGCTGACCCTGTTTATTAACTTACGAGTTATGCCAATGAGTATATTTTACAGTTTCAATGATTTTAGAATCCACCATTTCCATTGCCCACTTGCACGAGTAATTTTCGGACGTTCAAGTGAGCTCGGCCTGACCCCACTGCCACGGAGTTAATTGGACAGGAGAAAGAAAATTGGGCCACTTTCCTTGGGCTACGCCGAAGGGGGCGTCACTAACTCCGACTCTTGCCCAGGTTGCGAAGGCCTATTAATTTCAATGGACCTAACCTTATGCAACTCTTTTCATGCAGAGTAAGGTTCGGTGTGCCCATTGTCCCCTTGCACGAGTAGTTTTCAGACGTTCAAGTGAACTCGGCCTGACCCCACTGCCGCGGAGTTAATTGGGAAGGAGAAAGAAAATTGCGCCACTTTCCTTGGGCTACACCAAATCGGGCTTCACTAACTTCGACTCTTGCCCATGTTGTGAAGGCCTATTAATTTCAATGGATTTAACCCGATGCAACTCTATTCATGCAGAGTAAGGCTTAGTGCACACCCGGGTACTGCACACCCTGGGTGCAGGGCTGTCAATGGGCCGGGCCGACCCGACAGGCCCTCGGATTTGGCCCAATTTGGGGCCGGGCCGCAAGACCTTTTTCGGTCCGTGGGCCCTTAACCGGGCCTAAAAGTTTGGCCCGACTAGACCCACGGGCCAGGCTCAGGTTTTAAGTTCGACCCGCGGGCCGGCCCGACCCTCTCTCTTTTTTTTTACTTCTTTCAAATTATAAAAAATACTTGTTCACATTATATTATTTTACTTAATTATAAGATTTAAAATTCTATTTTCATACAAATCATATAATTAATATCAAAATTTTAATTAACTTAGTGAGATTATAAGTTTTATGTTATTAAATATATTAGTTTTCATTATTTTTTATTTTTTATTTTTTATTTAAGTTGTCGGGCTGGGCCTTAATCGAGCTTTACGAATTTTTAATAATATCGGGCCCGGCCCGACAAAACTTGGGCACGGGCCGGGCTCGGGCCTCAATATTGATAAGTCGGGCCAGGGCCGGGCCGACCTAAGCCCGACCCGGGCCCAGCCCATTGACAGCCCTACGGGATAGCAGGTGGGTCCGACTGTTGGGACGGCGGTGCCCGGCGTCTCCTTGCTGCTGCGGCTTGCTGGGGCGCTATTGGAAGGTTGTTGATCGATCCCCGGGAGCAGCGGCGACAGAAGGTGTGCCGACGTATTTTTAGAGGAATTAATTCACTGACTGATTGTGCTGGCTGGGCTCCGATCTGCTCTGCGCGCCTTCACGAAAAGATTTCTTGCGGCCAGATTCGGCGTCGGATCGATGCAAACTTGATACTGATGGATAGAGGACTCAGAGGGCCACAACATATAATTTTTTTAGATCCATCAAGGGAGTGGATTGAAAATGAAAACGACTGTCCCTCAAAGGTTTCTGCTGGCTCAGACTGACAGACACACATGACAGACTGAGTTTCCCTGAAAATGAATTTTGACAGACAGGAAGACGATAGATCTGGACCCTATAAAAATTATGGATGGAAGGTAGGAAAGTGAGGAACACGCATGAATTTTTGAGGATTTTCTGGAGATATATAAGGGGGTGGGAAAAATAGAAGAACAGACTCCTAACCTGCAGATCTGCAAACTGACAGACTGTCAGGGGTGAAACTAAAATTACGGGAAAAATAGCAAATGACCTCTGATTGGCACGAAATTTAAAATGGAGACTGGGGATAACAAGAAGAACAAATACTCAAAATTGCAACTTGATCAGATCTCCTGATGTGGAGATAAAAATCGGGCTTCAACCTTTTGTCCTAATGTTGACAGAATTCCGACGCGGCGGCGGTGGCGGAGCGACGGCGGCTCGATGGCGACGGCGGCAGCGGTGCTGAGCTTCACACTCAGAGAGGGGGAGGGGAGGAGGCTTCACACCTCAAGAAATTCGTAGAAATCCATCTGCAAGGGGGTGGGAGGGAGAGATGGGTGCCCTTGGGCTTGCTCTTGGTAAAAATACTTAATTCTTCATTAAAATCTCTAATGACACTATACATAGACTTATATAGAGAATGGCAAGGGGTGGGGGACTGGGAATTTTGTGGGAGAGTGGGGAGGGGTAAACTAGGGATAGCATTTTCTTCTCTCATGTGGTCAAATGACCAAATTAAATAAAAGTACAATATGGAATAAATTATATTATAAGGGGGAAGCATCTTGGACTTTGCTTGGTCTAAGTTTGAATTTTCTTCCACCTTGTCCCCCCCCTTGGTACAATTCTAATCTTGGACTTTAAACGGGCCCTACATGGGCCCTAGAACCTAGGTGGACCAATGGGAAAGAGGGTGGGGGACCCAGCTGGACCCACGGGTAATTTACGTAGAAACCCAAGATTCCTGAAGACTAACAAATAGGCTTATAATGTCTTACAATTGTAAACCCAATTATCCAAGGGTATAAATACAAACAAAAGAACACAATGCAAAATAAAAATATTAGTGTCCGGTGTTGATTCCCATCAATTCTCCCCGGGTGGGAAGAACTCGACCCCGTCGAGGAGGGGGTGCGGCTGCTCGTGTGACTCCAGCAGATCCGTCACTGAACCAGGAAGCGCGGAGTACGCTCCACTCCAAGTATTTATCACCTACTCATCCCGTATATATTCGATATGCTCACGCTGCTATGGGAATTAGGCTAGTGGTGGACACTCCGGGGTGGAGTCACTCTCAAAGGGAAGGAGGCGGCTCGAAGACTCACTAGGAATCACCGCTGGGTCCCTTTATGTTACTAGATCCGATATGTAAAATAGTAGAGCCGTTCCCAAATTCCGACAAGTCTACAACGTACGCATTGGATCCGACTTGCCTCGCACTCGAAAGGGACTGACGACGTGAGCGTACAAAAGACCGACTCAACTCGATGTATGCATACGCACTCGACAAACAAACTGTACGAAACAAAGACTCACACATGACCCTAAACAAACCTACTGTTAGTCTGACCCATACACATGCAATGGTGGACCAGGACATCCGAATGTGTGCCATGCATACACTAGATGCAATCGGTGGTTGGCGGAATGGGGGAGTTCTAGACATCCTAAAGTGACCCACTCATGCACGGACGGCCCTTTGGATTTGGGAGGGTTAGGAGTGCCGAATGCACCTTCTTTCTTACACCTATATGATGACCGTGGAACGGTCCCCTGGCAGGGTGTAGGTGGACTAGCCCGTGGGGAAGGGGTGTGATAGTGGACTTCTCTAACAATGTGGAATGGATAAAGTGGGTCATAAGGCTCACTAGGGAAGGGGTCGAAGAGATCAAAGAAGGTGTGACCCCTCGAACTGGATTCCCACATGTCACACTCTCATGTCAGAAATTCTTGAAGGTGTAGATGGGCACCTTCATCCGTTATGGTAAAAGGGACGGTGATCTCATGGGGAAAATATGGTTCCTCCTTCGGGAAAAGTGGAAAGAAATACGGCTCGATCGGCATAGGGAGGAATAAAAGGATCTCCGTGGTGACATGACCTACGGTGCACACGGAGGTAGTGGACCCCAAAGCAGGATGGGTGAAGCTACGACCTGTGAGTCGGTCGAAGCCCGGGGCCAATAAGTGTGTCAACTGCAACTGTCGGTCTAATCCCTTAAGAAGGTCATCCAATATATCAAGATGGTGACTAGACCGGAATGTGGTATGGAATGAGTTGACTGACACTAAAGGTAGTGTGGGGTCCATGGATGGGTAGTAAGGCAGACTAGGGACCAAGCTGATCTTGAGCCAACTAAGTAGTGGCTCGGCGATGAATAGTTTTCCCGTTAGAAACATGGGTGGCTCGGGCTGAGGTGGCTCCAAATGAGGTGACTCTGAATAAAGATCGGACGTAGATGGCAGTGGAGCTCTAGGGGAGGGGTTCCCCGACTGAGATGGGAGAGACCGTGGGGTAGGCTGTCCGACCGACTCGGGACTCGGCAGAGAGGTAGATGCTCGCCGAAGGGCGGCATCAAACCTTGCCTCGAAAGGCTCAACCTCTAGAGCGACCAAATAAGACTGCGCCAGAGTGAAGCGTCGCGACAAAGACATTCAAAATGGAAGTGAAGCCGCAAACCTCTCCGGAACTGAAAGGCGGTCATGGTGCACTCCTCTCCAAATTCATATCCCAACCGGTACTTATCATAGTCCCAAATGTACTCAATCACGGACCTATTGCCTTGGACGGGCCTACTCGAGGTGCATGGGTTGGCCATAGTTGCACATCAGATGAGAATTGGTTCCCCTAGGAGTGGGCATGCATTGGAACACTCTTTTTTTCTTTTCTTTCTTTTTTGGCAAAACTTTTATGCAAGACTAATGCAAGCACCTAGACACGACTCTAAATAGTGAAAAGGGTCAAATACGGACTCGACTACAAACCTAAACTCAACCCATATCCGGTACTAGGCGGAGGTTTGATCCGAAGATCGCGCTCACGCAAGTGAATCACCTTCCCCATAGGTATAACCTGACGTTCGGACAACACCTTTTGATATACCGAATAAAGGTATGTAAATGCAACCTCGGACTGACTTAAATGACTTTTTTTTTATTTTTAAACAAATACTACCCTAGACTCAACCTTCCGCTCTGATACCAATTTCATGCGGGACGGATAGCGAACCTGGGACTCTAGCTCGCGGACGTCCCTATGCGAGGGGAACTCGGGATCGTGCGCGGTTGAGAAACCAGCAATGAGCCTCGGGTATCAGCTTTTCCGTGTGTACTCGGATTGAGTCACGGGACGGGTCACGCTCTCTCTCGCAGCGGCGATAAAATATATCGAGCTACGTCCTATCACTCTAGCAGCGGTATATGAAAATATACGAGGAAAGCAAATGCCAAGAGGGGGAGCGGACACGATACCTCCACGCTCCGGGCCTGGGGAAGACTACCCCGGCCGAACTCGTACTCCCGGAACACAGTAAATAAATAATTACAGCAGTGAATTTAATTGCCCACTCCACGCAGGGAGGTAAAGGGCTACAATGGGACCCGGGAGTAGCAAACTCGGGTTGACGGGCAACAATTTGGGCCGGAGACGGGCTGCTAGTCGGCACGGTTCTGTGGGGCCCACGAGATAGCAGGTGGGTCCGGCTGCTGGGACAGCGGTGCCTGAGCGTCTCCTTGCTACTGCGGCTTGTTGGGGCGCTGTTGGAAGGTTGCTGATCGATCCCCGGGAGCAGCGGTGACCGAAGGTGTGCTGGCGTATTTTTCGAGGAATTAATTCTCGGACGGATTGTGCTGGTTGGGTTCGGATCTGCTCTGCGCGCCTTCACGAAAAGATTTCTTGCAGCCAGATCCGGTATCGGATCGATGCAAATTTGGTACCAATGGATAGAGGATGCAGAGGGTCACAACATATAATTGTTTCAGATCCATCAAGTGAATGGATTGAAAATAAAAATGACTGTCCCTCAAAGGTTTCTGCTGGCTCGGACTGACAGACACACAGGATAGACTGAGTTTTTCTTGAAAATGAATTTTGACCGATAGGAAGATGATAGATCTGGACCCTAGAAAAATTATGGGTGGAAGGTAGGAAAATGAGGAACACTCATGAATTTTTGGTGATTTTCTGCAGATGTATAAGGGGGTGGGAAAAATAGAAGAACAGACTCCTATCCTGCAGATCTGTAAACTGGCAGACTGTCAGAGGTGGAACTAAAATTACGGGAAAAATAGCAAATGACCTCTGATTGGCACGAAATTTAAAATGGAGACTGAGAATTACAAGAAGAACAAACACTCAAAATTTCAGCTCGATCAAATCTCCTTATGTGGAGATAAAAAATGGGCTTCAACCTTCTATCCTGATGTGGACAGAATTCCGACGCGGCGGCGGTGGCGGTGCGACGGCGGCTCGATGGCGGCGGCGGCGGCGGCAGCGGTGCTGAGCTTCACACTCAGAGAGGGGGAGGGGAGGAGGCTTCACACCTCAAGAAATTCGCAGAAATCTATCTGTAAGGGGGTGGGAGAGAGAGAGGGGTGCCCTTGGTCTTACTCTTGGTAAAAATGCTTAATTCTTCATTAAAATCTCTAATGACACTATACATAGACTTATATAGAGAATGGCAAGGGGTGGGGGGCTGAAAATTTCATGGGAGAGAGGGGAGGGGTAAACTAGGGATAGAATTTTCTTCCCCTATGTGGTCAAATGACCAAATTAAATAAAAATATAACATGGAATAAACTATATTATAAGGGGGAAGCATCTTGGACTTTACTTGGTCCATGTTTGAATCTTCTTCCACCTTGTCCCCCCCTTGGTCCAAATCTAATCTCGGACTTTGAACCAGCCCCACATGGGCCCTAAAACCTAAGTGGATCAATAGGAAAGAGGGTGGGGGACCCTGCTGGACCCACGGGCAATTTCCATAGAAACCAAATATTCCTAAAGACTAACAAATAGGTATATAATGCCTTACAATTGTAAATCCAATTAGCCAAGGGTATAAATATAAACAAAAGGACACAAATATAAAATAAAAATGTTAGTGTCCGGTGTTGATTCCCATCACAAGATCTTTAATTTTTTTCTAAAACATGAAGTGAACGCTAAGGTACTCTTACTTAAGGTGTAAGTCAAGTCACTATTGTATAACTCAAAAAGAAATAAAAAAAGAAACCAAATCAAATGAATAGTATTTGACTTATTCTTATAAAAATTGACTTATTTCATTTTGATTTTTTTAGATAATCGGATAGTGACGTGACTTGCATCCCAAGTTAAGATACTTTGGAAGTCACTTCAAAAAAAAATTTAAAAAAAATAAAGACACTGCACGCCCAGGGTGTGCAACAAACTCTGGGTATGCAGCAAGCCAAACTCCAAGTAAGCTCATCACAGTTTCAGCCACAACCCACAATCCCACTATTAAAAAAATATTTTCTAAAAAAAATATTTAGTGCACACCGACCAATTACACACCCAGGGTGTTCACCAAACAAACTATTTTTTATAAAGTCTTCATGATACGGGGCTCACGTCCCTCTATCATTCCTATTGTCTCCTTTATTTGTTTGTCTGTCTGATTAACTCATTTATTTCTTTGTGCATTTCTGGCACACTGTTAATCTCACCTGGGAGTAGTTGGGTGGAACCTTAATATTATCTTGCTGATAGTAGGGAGCTAGAACATTTGATGCTCTAGGAATACTTGCTCTTTGTAAGTAAGATTGGTTTACTGACACCATAAAGTTCAGCTGGATATTTGGTTCCTAGAAAACTAGTAATTAAGTACATTTATTGAGACCTAAGAAGATCAATTGAGGAACTGGTTATAAGAAAACAACATGTGTAACCTTTGCAGATAGGTCGAGTGGAAAACCCAGGCAATTTGCTGGGCACTAGACTGTTGATATTTATTTGCCTATCTTTGATCTTTTACTTTTGAGGTTTGCAAAGTAACATGACAAGATGACAAACAAGCAATCAAAGATCTACTCAAAACCTATGAACATGTGAACATGAACCTAGGCAATCATAGCTAGCTCTAGCATGGGCATGCTACTTCAATCAAATTATGCTAAGGAAAAGGAAAACACACGCCGGGGCGTGGAGCAAAGAGTAAATAAAAACACACCGTGGAGGTGGGACAAGCAAGGAAAAATAAAGATTGTTGATGAAGAAGACAGCTAATGCCCAATACTAAGGAAAGATGTGATCGCCACCAAAGTAAACACAAGTCAAAGACTCGAATATACCTTGGAAATAGGTGGATGAAACACCCGCCCACGGGAGAGAAGACCAAAGAAAGCCTGCAGATCAACTTGGAAGTAACGGCCAGAACCCTGTGCGTCGCTTGGAAGAGACGGCCGCACGATAGACCGCCAGAAGAAAGTGACGCGCCTGCAGTAGACCGTCAGACAACCTGCAGTAGTAAAGCTTGAATTCTTTTAACTCCAACTCTTCCAGCCGGCTAGAAGACTTGGGCCTCGTGCTAATGAACCTGTAAACCTGCCAAAACGTAGAAAAACAAGACAAGACAACCTCAATTAGCCCTCTTCACAAGCATAGCATCAATTCTTAAAAATCTTAAGAACATCAAAAGGAGAGGGAATTACCGGGGAGTTTTGGTTTTTTTTAACCCCTCTGGGCGTTTTTAAAAGTTGGGAAGGTGGTTGTATGCTTAAAGAACAGTGAAAAACGTGGAGGAGGAGGAGGGACAATGCTTTGTTTAAGGAAAACCAAGGAAGAACTCAAGCATGCAAGGATGAACTTGAAAGACCAAAACTAAAAGTACTCCCTTGATTGGAAGATGGATGGACGTGGGAAGCAGTTCCTCCTGGATGAAGATGACTCCTGAGTTCGGCAGCACTTCGTCGTGAATTCAAATCTCCTCCTCCCTTGCCATGAAGTCAAAGGTTCTATTTATAGACCCTCAAACCCTTAGGTTGAGTAGAGGATAATTCAGCAGGAAAGAAGGATAAATCTTTGCAAATCCTCGAAGATAATATCACCAAGAGTCCATAGAAACAAACGGGAGGTCCTGAGGATCGGATTTGAAAGAGATAACGTCAATCCAAAAACTTATCTCTACCACGGAGTAGCAGAGAAAAGGCCTGAACTGCCAGGACTCTCAGAAGGAAGTAACGGCTGCACGACAGACCGCCACTTGGAAGTAACGCACCAAGGATCATCCGTCACTTTCAACCTTATCCCAAAGGATAAGATCAACGGGAAGAAGACCCAACAAGTCGGACTCTTCAAGGAAGCGACGGCCAAGGCATAGGGCGTCATAGTGAAGCAACGGCTGCACGACAGACCGTTATTATCAACGTAGAATTAAAAGGATAAGCATTGACAACGAGGCCTTAGCCTTTAGGACTCTTCAAAGAGTAACGGTCCAGGAGATATCCGTCAGAAGGAAATAACGCGCCGGACTGGGACCGTTATTTAACATTGAGGTTCAAAAAATATAATGAAGAGAATTACCAAGCTTTACCAACGAAATGCCACCGGGAGCCACATCTTAATCCAGGAACTCAAGACCCAAAAAATAGGTTTCAACTGATCAAGAGACTCGTCAAAGAATGAACAACTCGGAGCATCATAAGGAATGAATAAGGAGACGACCCGACTTATTGGGTATAAAACGGGTGTCAACAGATGCCCCTCCTTAACGTCCTCTTTGCAGGGGAACGAGCGGAGGTGAAGCGGAAGTAAAATGGAACATGGAGATGAAGCGGAGATGAAGCGGAGTGGATCAAAAATAGGGCGTTAAGGTAAACGACACCCGTTCTTTACCAACAAGCGATAGGAATTTTCTGGAAGACCTCGAATTGATCACAAGGAAATAGCCAACCAAAGGACGCAAGTCTGGAGGAATTAATTATCTAAGGAAAGGAAACACGGCTAGCCGCCGGAGGCAACGGAAAGGAAAGAGACTAAACTCCAGACAGGAATCTTCAGCGAACCAGATCGAGCGAGCAAATCGAAGAAAGCCTTCTAATTCAGAGTGGAATGATTCTCCTTATTCGGGATTAAGAACACAGCTGTTCACCATCACTGAGACATCTTGAGCAGACGAAACTCATGAAACGCTTAAAGAATGCGCATGATGCATGCTGGGCAAAAAGGAAAAAAAGAAATCTTTAAAACAGTGCAAATAAAGATAAAATATCAAATACTCGAGAATAATATTGCTAGATCGAAGTAATCAGGGTCAGGACACCGTCTGCAACCACGGCGTGCAAGACAGAACCATCGTCCCCAAATTTTTTCAACCTAACGGCCTATCCAACGATTAATCATGTGAACTTAGATCATCATCATTTTTATTTTAGGGGAACATCAGATCCCAGGACACATGAATGACCAGCCGGTTCTCGAGGTAATATATCATAAGTAACATATAGTAATGCATTAAGGGGAATGAGGGAGCGATATACAATACCTGACTTACCTGCCTGACGAACGGCCAAGCGTGACTTTTGCTCATTAACCCTTTCATAAAAGATAGGTTAGCCAACAATAATGTCATGATAATAATTAAGGCATAACCATTGTACGTGCACGAGGCATCAATAAGGATCATCATGATAGAAAAATAGGGTTGTTTAAGCATCATTTGGACCTTTCATTTCATCAAGAAACTTACAAGCATATAACGGTCTAATGACGGGGCGTCACGTCAAAATAACGGACCATACCTAGTCCGTCATAAACAAGGCGGTTCACATTCTTCGATAAAGCAGTTCAACACAAGCGACGGCCTATGAAAGAGGCGTCAGAATGATGTGACGGCCGGTCGATAGACCGTCACATCTCCTGAGATTTCAAAAAAAACAACCGAACGGTTACGGCCCGTTCATCACATTCCAAACAATCAAAAACCCCAAACCAAGGAGAGCTCCGGCGATTCCACCCCCCACGACCACCATGGCCGGCGACGAGGCACCCCAGCCGCCTCCACAGAAGAGAGGGAGAGGGAAGAAAATGGCGATACGGCGGTTCCACCGCCGGCTCGAACGAGAGGCGATTCCGCCAATCGTGGAGGAAGAAACGACAAGGAGAACCCCACGAGAGGAAGAAGAGGTCCCCACGGTTGCGCCGGATGGCGAGGAAGCTCACTGGGTGCGGAAGAACCCAGAGAACCAGAGAAGAAAAGGAAGAGAGGCACGGACCATGAGGTAGGCCGCCTTGCCCTAGATTCCATTTTTGATTTTTTTGTGTTTATTTATGGATGCATGTGGGGAATAAGGGTAGAAATGGGTCTATGAACCCATTAGGGAACTTTGTAGGCCATATGGCCAGAGTGGGAGACCACAGGAATGCAGGGGAAAAAACCCCAACTAGCAGACGAAGTGACGGTCCTGCCAGCGACCGTCACTCCCCTGACGCTCCAGCCTGGGTGCGTCAGAGACAAGTAACGCCCTAACCCAGGGCCGTTACTTCTGCCAGGGATTCAAACTATTTTTTAGGGTTTTCAATTTTCAATTTTTGTTTTGTTTTCAATTATGAATGTTTATGCCATGAGTATATGATGCAAACTGAACTAATTAATGATCTATTATGCAATGCAGGGAAAGAGAAGATCACGGATCTCCTGGCTTCAGATCCGGGCAGTGTACCAGGCATTGCCCGATTACCAGAGAGAGAGACTTGCCGAGATGGGATTCGCCGAGGTGCTCAGCATCGAGGTGATTCGGATGGACACGCCACTGCTGTATGCACTGCACGAGAGATGGGACCCGATCAGCAGGGCGTTCATCTTCCCATGGGGCCACATGATCCCCACACTGGAAGATATGGCGAGGATTACCGGGCTGAGAGTCCACGGCGCCGCAGTGACCGGATGGACATACGGCGATTACCGAGAGATAGCGCAGCAGCTGCTCGGGTTAGATTTGATCAGGCCGGGTCAGTCTTCTTCCCAGCTTGCGAGATCAGTGCTGCAGGAGAGCTTGGGGCTGAGAGGAGCGGCAATCACCGTGGGAGAGCTACCTGAGGAGCATCTGGGCAGAGTGATCGACCAGGTGCGCCCTCGCGTGGCGGCAGAGGCGGGACCAGAGGGAGACAGAGTGCTCAGGCGCTTCTGATGTTGCTGTTCGGGAAGCTTCTGTTCGCGACTCGGGCAGACGTCATCAGCTGCAGACTGCTGCCGATGATAGAGGATTTGAGCAGAGTCAGGAAGTACGCATGGGGAGCAGCAGTACTCGCATTCTTGTTCGACTCCCTGAGCACCACGGATCGCCAGACTATGCTGGGCGGCTTCTCGCCCTTCCTACAGGTGAATGCACTTTAAATGCTTTCTATTATGCCATGATTATGCTGTGATTCATGTAAATGATTTATGCAAAATGATGCGACTGACTCGATTTCAAAATGCAGGTCTGGAGCTATATGTACCTCCCGGGGATTGGGAGAGGCGCACTACTCCATCCCGGCCTCATACCAATCGCGAGGCGATGGTCGGTGGCGAGGGACACGGGATCGGTCCTTAGACTGACCCGGACGATCCAGGATGACCTGGACTCCTACCCACACACATCGGTAAGCCCGGGACTCAAAATGATTTCTATGTGCTTTACATGCCTCTATATGCTTCTATATGCTGACAAATGAATGAATGCTTTCAGGTGAGATGGACCCCGTACCGCAGCGAAGGCTACACGGGACAACCGTGGGTAGAGGCGTCGCTATCGTACCGGGGGCGAGACATATGGTTGCACTGCATCCATATCATCGAGCCCCTGCACTACAGGCTGATCCTACGGACTCGGGGGCTACACCAGCCCGAGGTGACCTTTCCGCATCGCAATGATGACCGCCCAGGCAAGTCGGCGAGGGGCATCAGTGGAAATGTAGATTGGCGCGCCCGGAAGGCGAAGTACGTCCTTGACTGGAGGCAGCGAGGCAGGGCTGTGAAGGATCGGGATGAGAGCGACGAGGCCTACCTGAAGGCCTTCGCTCGATTCTACGGCGACCGGGTATACCGAGGTACCCGACGACCGGTATGCAATTCTAAAACTCTAAACTTCTCTATTTGAAAATGCAAGATGATGGATGCTGACTCATGCTTTCTAAATGCAGCTAGATCCTGAGGGACGGATAGCCGAGCTAGAAGGGCTACTCCACTCCACCATCCAACAGCGGGACGGGTACCGGGCTGCCCTGGAGCTCCTGGTGAGACTAAAACTTAAATGCTTATGATTCATGCAATGATGTTCATGATGCAAATGCAAATGCTAACTGACCATGATTTCTAAATGCAGCGGACCGAGGGAGCTCAACGTGCCGGACCAGATGCCCCATCGTCTTCCTCGCAGCCTGCGGGAGGCAGGGCTGAGCAGGAGGCCGACTTTGCTCGGGCAGTTGCCCGGGCCGAGGAGGCGGAGGCCACCCTCGCGGAGCGGGTAAGAGACTAAAAAACTCATGATCATGCCTAATTAAATGCTTCATGACTAAATGATATGAAATGCAATCTACAGGTGAGGGACCTAGCAGCAGCGGTGGCCGAGGCCAGCCAGGCGAGAGCTGAGGTAGAGAGAAGCCGGGCCGAGACTGATCGAGCCCGAGCAGAGACAGAGCTAGTACGGGCAGAGATGGCCCGGCTGAGAGCAGAGACCCTGCGACGCCCAGATGACGCAGAGATGGAACAACTCCGGAAGGAGTTAGCGCGGGCACGAGCTGAGGTGGAGGAGCTTCGGATCGGGACGGCCGACTTGGATCTCTACCGGACCGAGGCGCGGGAGACGCGGCGTCAGATCTTTACACTGAAGATCGAGCTGCGGACACTGGAGTGGACGGTGCGGATGATCGGCCGGGGACCGGAGCGATGCACCTCCCAGAGTGGTGTACATAGGAGTGCTGCCCCTAGCGGCTCAGTCGGGGATTTCCTTGTCAGCTCCTCCGCCCAGCGGAGGAATGAGAGGGCAGAGAGAGGACAGCAGGAGGAGAGTGCTTCCATAGCACCGCCACCCGTGAAGAAACCTGAGGAGGGGGAGGATGAGGGTGGCCCGGCCGAATGATGCCTTTTCTTATGTTTTCATTTATCATTTGTATAGAACCTTTGGCAAAATGGAATGAGATCCCTCTCTTTTTAGTTCTCTGTTTTGTTTTAGTTTTATGCAAGCGTGAATGAATGAATGTGAAAAATAGCAGGCTGGACGAAATGTGGATAAATGAAATGAATGAGATGTATGCAGGAATGCATGAAAATGGGAAGAGGACGAGGTGTATAATGTGAAAGACCGCCAGGTCTAGGCAAGGGCAGAAGGAACAGTCTGAACCCAGCAGCAGAGAAAGTGACGGTCTAAGATCTGACCGCCATAATCAAAATGACGCTCAGAGACCCACTCCGGCAGTGGGGCATCAGGATAAACGACGGCCAATCGAGGGTGCGTCAAATGCAAATAACGGCCAAGGGTCAGACCGTTAATCATGGCACAACGATAGTTGTCCAGGGCAACTAGCAGGAAATGCGATGGTCCGAAGGGGACGCATCAGAAAGAGACGGTCCTAAGCAAGACCGTCAGGAAGTGTTTTTGCCCAAAAGAGAAGGAACTGAGTAGCTGAGAATGTGACGGCTCAGGGCTTGTGCGTTACAAAAAATAACGGTAGACCCTTAGACCGTTATTCTCCACAGAACATGATTCGGGGAATTGAAACCCACAGAAAATGCGACGGCCAAGGGCTGGCGCGTCAGAATGAAATAACGGCCGCACGATAGACCGTTAGAGTCTGGGTTGTAATCCGAATCGGATTGAGCCGAGACAACTAAAACCCAAGGTTTAGCTACTTTAACCACCGCTAGAACTTATCCTAATTGAAGATAAAGCCTTCTAGCCCGAGTCTTACCCTTCCAAAGTTAAATATAAGCTTTAGCAACTCAGAACCTTAATCAAAATCGCAATTTTTGCTGAAACCTCTGTTCTAGGATTTGAGGAGTTCTTCCAAAGAGCAGAAAGCATGATGAAGAGGAGCTTCGAGGTGATGGCTATGGAGGAGAAAGCTTACACCGGCCCCAAAGCTGCAAGAAAAGAGCATGGAGAACTTCATCGGCTGACATCATTTCCCAAGCACTTAAGCTCCAACGCCCAAAGAGTGGTAAGTTCTCACAACTCATCCAAAGTTCAGATTTTTGCTACACTTCTTTTTGTAACCTTCCTTCTTCCTTTCTCAAGCCCCTTCCTGGTCCAAGGTGCTATTCCAATCTTAAGTGGGTGGCTCCCATGGTAAAGGCACTCCCCATAGAGGTCACATCGATCCTTAAGGCATGGCACCTCCAACCTCTCTTGGTTTTAGGCAAGAATTTCCAGAAATTGTCTTTTGATTGGCCAAGCCTCTCAGCACTTGTGGAACTATGGCATCCACAAACTCATACTTTCATCTTCCCTTCCTTTGAAGCAACCGTCCTATTAGAGGAGGTAGAAACCTACCTAGCCCTTCCTAAGACTAAGGTGGGGGATGAAGACCGGGTTTGCTACACAATAGAGCCTATTGATCCGTCCTTGATTTTGAGTGATTTCATTCATAACCCGAAGGACGTGAGGACCATGATCAGCCCACACCACATTCACTTGATTCCTTTGGCACAATGGGTAGTGTCTCATTGTAAGAATAAGTGGGAGAGACATGAAGCCATGGCCAAGGCGGTAGCGGTTTGCTTGTGTGGAGTCTTCCTTTTTACCACCACCGATCACCTTTTAGATATCCAAAACCTTGGTATTATTAGTGGGCTGTGGCGGGGTATGTCTATCTCTCAAGCGGTCCTCTCATACCTCTATGAAGGACTAAGCTCGGCTTGCTTAGGAGGGTTTTTGTTTGGTTCTATGATACTCCTCGAGTGCTGGATAGGAGTGAGAGTCAAATTCCTTCCTAAGGAAGACATAACTTCTGCAAGCCGAATCTTCGGGAGCCACCCTCTCTTCTTTATTGGAGGGGCATTTGGATACTCTCCTCAGGTTGAATACAAGACAGCGGATAAGAAAACTCGGGATGAGTGGCGCCTCTTCTTCAACACTCTTCCAATGGACAAGTTCATCATGCGACCAAGAGTCCTCCGAAGCACTCTTCTCAAAATACCACGGCGTCAAGGCCTCGACCTCCAGCTAGTAGGAAACACTACCATGGCGATCTACAACCCGCACCGCTGCCCTCTTCAGATCGGATTTTCTCGAATCAGCGTTTCTGCACTATCACACTACCCTCCCCTTCTACCTAGGAAGATGGGGACCGAGGAAGATGAACGAGCAATCCGGAATGCGCTGACCATGTGGGAGATCAGCAAGGTACGCCCGTGGCAAGCAGAGGTTGAAGAGGATGACGAAACACGCCGAGATTATCTGAGAGAATTGAGAAAGATCCGCCCTTTTGCGGATAAGAAATTGAATGTATCTTGATTTTCTTTTTGTTTATGAGAGATATCATGCAATTGACAACCGAAGTTGAATTTTATCAAGAATTATATTTCATTAATCTTTGCTTGAATGAGATAAGAGCGCCATAGTTGAATGATCTTGAGTTCCATAGTTGAAAGGCTAGACTGATGTGAACAGACAGGTGTAGACACGCCATTCCTGACGTCTCCTGAGAAAGTCTCATATTACTATACAACGCCCCGCAACGGCTTACGCATTTTGAATCACTCGAGTGCTTCCTTTTCTCGGGTCTTCTTCTGCCTTTTTTAGCATCCGGAATCGTCTCGTCACGGCATTCGGACGACATCAATACCAATCAAACGCATCGGGAGCTTCCGGAATCAGAAAGGGGGTCTACCGGGCGACCGCCGACGCCAGATCCAAGGACCCGGGTGGGTCTTAATGGGGGCGTCCAGGACCCTGGACGCCCCCATGATTTTATTTTATTTATTTTTTCCAGGACCCAAAATTAAATAAAAAATAAAATAAAAAAATATATAATAAATTAATGGAGGCGTCCAGGTCGCTGGACGCCTCCATAAAAACAAAATATAAAAAATATATAAAATGCCAGTTGGCATACAAAAAAAACAAAAAATAATAAAATATATATTAATGGAGGCGTCCAGGCCCCTGGACGCCTCCATAAAAACAAATAAAAAATAAAAATGCCAGCCTTGGCATAAAAGACAAAAGAAAAAAAATAAAAATAATATAATTTTGGAGGCGTCCAGGCCCCTGGACGCCTCCATCAACTCCCTCACGGGCGCCGCCCACCGAACGACGGTTTGTCGTGTGTGAAAAAAGCCAAAATATAGAGACGTCCGGTCAACTGGACGCGCCCATTTCTGAATCACGAGACGCCGCTCACAAAACCACACGTTGTACCGAACCGCGTGCGGCCGTCGTCGGTTTTCGGTGGACCTGCTTGAGGCGTCCGGGACCCTGGACGCCTCCACAAAAGTATTCTAAAAAGATCAATAAAAATAGAATAAAATATTATTTCGGCCCTGATGGAGGTGTCCAGGGTCCTGGACGCCTCCACCCTCCGGAGCTCTATAAATAGAGCCCCACCCCCTCAGTTCTAAGGGAGCTTCTAAGTGATCCGATAGGCTGCCGGAGCCCAGAGGCTACGGAGTCATTTTCTAACCCGTCGGGTCTTTTGTAGGTGGTGGTTCTGCCGGCTTCTCGGGTGCCCACGCTCGCGAGAGGAAGGTCGTCTTCATCCACCGCGCTTCCACGTCGTCCCCACGCTGCCGGAGCTCCGCCGGATTTCACCCTCGGCTCATCCAATAAGCCTTTTCTTCCCCTTTTTCTCCATAGTTCTTTACATTCATCATATTGCATCCTCTATGCCCCTTTACAAGGGCGCCTCTTCTCTTATACTTCTTGCATCCATCATCTCATTTTCCTCCTACTCGAGTCCGAGAGGGGTTTAAAAGATAACACCAACCAGGTGTGTGTCTTGCCATCATTTCGTTATTTTTACCGCAAGGATTTGAATACTACACCTCCATCTTTCTAATCCACTTGTCATTTATTTGTTGTTGTTTTGCAAGGGTACCCGAGGAAAGCCCTCTCCGTCGGCCGGCCGGAAGGAGAGGAAGAAGCAACCCGCCATCTCCCGCTCTTGAGGTAGGCGCGATCACCTTCTTATTTTGGGGTCTTTTGGCCCCTGGCGATCACATCTTGTCATCGAGGCCGCGGCGAGTCACTTCCCCAATGGCCGTTTAAATTTCTGTTTCCTATATTCTCTTTATATTTTGTTATATTCTGCTTATATCATCGAGGCCGCGGCGAGTCACTTCCCCAATGGCCGTTTAAATTTCTATTCCTATAATCTCTTTATGTTTTGTTATATTCTGCTTATATCATCGAGGCCGCGGCGAGTCACATCCCCAATGGCCGTTTAAATTTCCGTTCTTACATTCTCTTCATATTCCGTTATATTCTGCTCTCATCATCGAGGCCGCGGCGAGTCACTTCCCCAATGGCCGTTTAAATTCCCGCTCTTTGTATCCTCTTCATATTCTGTCATCTTATTATCTGCTCATATTCTCGAGGCCGCGGCGAGTCACTTCCCCAATGGCCGTTTCAATTCTTGTTATTTAATTTTTGCACCATTCCCGTCCCCCCGAGGCCGCGGCGAGTCACTTCCCGCTATGGCCGTTTAACCCCCATATTTTGCTATATCACACTTGTCCCGCTCGCCCCGCCGGAGCAATCTCCCGTGGTGGCCCCTTCTCTCTTTCCTCTCATTTCTGTGTTGCAGCAAACAAAACAAACAAAAAAAGAAGGAGCCCGCGCGCTCTCCGCTTCTTCCTCTCCCCCGCTCTTCCCCGAACCGCGTGACGTCGCTCACAGATTGGCGATCACGGTGGGACGTCTACTGCTTCCTCTCGGCTACCCTTGCAAGTTCGGCACCACCCGTGCCTCTCCACCTTGGCGCCCACGCGCGCCCCCGTTGTGCTCACGGTAGCACCGTCAGTTCTGATTGGTTCTTTGTTTATTATATGTTTGTTATTTCTGTTGTTTTCCCACTCCATATATCTGTCAGCATTTCATTGCATACATCCATTCCTCTTTTCTATCTTTTTCTTCATTTTTTTTGAGGATCACCCTTTCCCGGTGAAGGAAGGACTCTCCGTTTGGGAATTCCTCTCAACGGACTAGAATCTCCTACACTGGGACCTCCGTAAGTCCCCGACATCGAAGAATCTCCTCTTCGTTCACTGGGCTGGTTGTACCATTGAAGTTCCCCGAAGTTAGTCATTTCATTCGTGGTGAGACGAGAGACCCTAGCTGACACGGCGGTGAAACAAAAATAAACTAGGGTCCCTATCTTGTGTGAACTTCGGATCTCGCTAAAAATACAAAAAAATCATCAAAATCAAAACACAAAAAAGGGCGTAAAAGCATCCACTTGTTTGATAATCTCTGCTACATACTTGCTAGGGTATGTTTTTGCGGTCTGGGAAAACTGTGAGCATGTCTCACGAGTCTTCTGAGGAGAACCACCCTAGTCGTGGTTTGATAGCCGACCCGCGAGTCTATGCTATGGACTCGGGTCCTTCTCATGACCCCTCGCATGAGGTGCATGTTACTGCCGGGGACACGTCCCCGCCACAGGATATCACTTCCTTACTGGGCGTCCTCGCCAACACGGAGCTTACCTCTGAACAGCTCCGGGCCTTCCAGGCCATTCTAAAGGGGAAATCTGTTTCCCCCACGCCCCAGGAGTCAACTCCGGCTATCGCACCACTCCACGAGTCCGTGCAGGCCATTCCATCTCCTTCATTGGCGCAAGCCATCCAGTCTCCCTCGCTTCAAGGTCAAGCGAGCCAACAACCTCCCTCATTCCAATTCCCGTCACAATCTCAAACTCCCGGTGTTCCTCACACACCGTTTCAGCCAGGGCCAACTGTCGGTGGTCCGACAGTTCCCTCTCATTCCGGGTTTCCCCCTCAAGTCTCCGGGAGACAGTTTCTCCCCCAGTGGCAAGTGCCACCTTCACCCCCAGAGGAGCTCGCCCAATCGCTCCTCAATAGGTTCAACCGCATGGACGAGCAGTTTCAAAATCTAAGAAGGATGGTGGACGTGAAAGCCACCCCGGAGGTTGCTTTGCCAATCCTCCCTGTCATTCATCTTCCTCCTTCCGAAATGCCCACGTACCGCAGATACAACGGTACCGGCAACCCCTTCATTCACCTCAAGGACTTCATGTATGAGTCCTCCTATTGGCAAAATGATCAGAGGTCCCTGGCGTACCTCTTTCGGAGATCATTGGATGGTCCCGCGCTTGAGTGGTTCTATTCTCTGGAGCCCCGCGAGGCCGAGAATTTTGAAATAGTGCAGAGAAGGTTCTTGCAGAAATATAGGGATAGGGTCGGTCCCTCACTCTCCATTACCGACCTAGTGGCCGAAAAGATGAAACCCGACGAGGATTTTGTCCGATATGCTGATAGATAGAGGTCTCTGGCGGAAAGAATAAGGGATACCCTCTCTGAGCCCGAACAAGTGAAGATGATTGTGTCTAATGCAACCCCACAGTTCAGACACGTCCTGGCCATGAATAAACTTACTACGATGGAGGAACTCTATGAAAGGGCCCGATACATCCAAACCCAGCTAAAAGACTCCCCCATCATGAACATGTTTGAGTCACCGAAGCCCAAAGTGGTCAGAAAGACAGGCGCTGGTGTCCCGGGCGGAGCCACAGAAGGGGTCGTGACAAATGAGCAGGTCAGTGCGGTCAACAATGCCAACTATGCAGTCAACCCAAGGCCTCCACAAATGCCCCGACTACCCCTTCAACCAGGTCCTTTCCCTCTCCGTCCTCCACCCCAAAATAATCCACCCCAGGATAATATGCCTCCATTACGCCAACCCCAGCAACAACAACCACAACCTCAGCAACAACAACCACCGCTTCAGTACAACCAAGTTCCACCCCCGGGGAACTATGCTCCCCAACAGCAACAAAGGAGGCCGCTCGGTCCCAAGAGAGCCTACTATCCACCATTG